>JAZGTK010002640.1:0-30483 GCA_036877625.1 Ambastaia sidthimunki | reverse complement strand
CACACACACTCTCTCTCTCTCTCTCTCTCTCTCTCTCTCTCTCTCTCTCTCACATTCTCTCTCTCACACACACACACATGCGCACATGTGAAGAGCGACAGCGGATTACAACCTCCAGCGGCCGCGCACACATCTGCTGGATGTTTACGTAATAAACACAATCTTTATTCCAGCTTCAGGTCAGAGACGCGACTTTCGTTTGAATGTTCAGAGCATCTGCTGTTTCTGTGACGTCTCTGTTTCGTAAAGTCACCGTGCGTAAATACGCTGTGCCTTTAACCCGAAAACGACACATCAGTACAAAATACCGAATTTATTGTCGGACAGTCCAGCGGGCATGTGACGCGTCTCCGTGCATTCGACCTTTAACGATGAACGGGAGGATGAGCGCGTTTACGGCACCGTTGCGGTCGCCCGGCCTCCTGAAGATCCGCTGGATGTAGAAGCGCGACCATGACAAGTGTGAGAGGGCGCATGAGTGACTGAACAGGATGGGGAAAGAACAGGAACTCTTACAGGCGGTGAAGACGGAGGACCTGGTTACCGTCCAGCGGCTCCTGCAGAGACCCAAACAGGGCAAAGCGAGTGAGTAATTTCACCTGTTTTCTAAACGCATCACAATGTATCTCCATAGCCACACACACGAGGTGAGCGCCGGTGTGTTGCGCTGACCGCTCACCGGTTATGCGCCTTCTGCACTTAAGATGCGCGCAGTGGGTTATTTACTGATGTTTGAGAAAACAGCTTTAGCCTAATAAATAAACATGGACAATATTCAGTTTCCCCACTTTCAGCATGCAGATGAACGACTCTGCAGGCCTGGTTAATGTTGTTTATGTCTAATGACAGAAACGCCTTTATACAGCCTCTATTATTCCAATGCAATGATTTCAAACTTGTATTGCGTGACCTGTCAATATTTGGCACGCCCCTTCATCGACGCCACGCGTCAAAGCCAAAACGCTTAGTTGTAATTACAAACGCCCCGCGTTACAGTGCAAACGAACCATTTCGTTTATAGCTGGGTCGCGTCGCTCGCGATGTCGCACGCTCGCTGCGCGTAGCGGCACGAAAGCGGCCGCTCGCGCCAAATCCGCTTTGATGTCCAGATGAGCGCGCGCGCGGATGGCAGGTGGCTGAAGATCGCCGAAGATTAAAGAGATTCAGAGCAT
Source organism: Ambastaia sidthimunki (assembly GCA_036877625.1). Classification (NCBI taxonomy): domain Eukaryota; kingdom Metazoa; phylum Chordata; class Actinopteri; order Cypriniformes; family Botiidae; genus Ambastaia; species Ambastaia sidthimunki. The sequence goes on along the minus strand of JAZGTK010002640.1, from coordinate 29,311 downwards.
TGAAAACATGCGCACACAGCACCATTTCTATCAGATTTTATTTCTGAGGAACTGTACTCAAATACAGCCCGGAGATTGTTGAGCATGCATTGATGCCACCTCGTTTGCATTGGGGGGCAGGAGATTATATTAGTGAAAAGCGCCAGATGTCAGAATAATAAAGTGTTTGGGCGTGCGTCCTCAATGACGTATGAAGGGGCGTTCACGCGGTACCAAAAAATGGTAAAAACACGCCGATTTAATGCAGGTTCAAAAACCAGACAGAACGCGAGAAGGCGACCTGTGTGAAAGCACCCTTACTGAGTGTTTAACGCGACCCCAAAACCAGACTGTCATCCGTCTGTTTATATTGACACTACTGTCTCATACCAGCATGAAAAGCAGGGAAGGTCAAATATTGTGCTAGGCTGGGACAGTCTGGTGCTGTTTGGATCACGGTGTGTGGTTATACAACAGCTGAACAGAACCGTGTTATACAAACAGCCTTATAACATACAGAAATACCAGCTCACAGGCAATGTTAAGTTATCAAATGTAAATGTTATCAAAATGTTCTTGCAGTACTATTAGTAGAACTTTCTTACGTTTAATGACTACTAACGTTGGGAAAACGTTCTTAAAATGTTAAATTGTTAGCTGGGATGGTTGCACAAGAGAAGCACACAAACATACACATGCACGCATGTCTATAATTGAAATGCAATTACCACTTCCAGTGCTGGGTAACATCCCAGGTGGTGAGACAAGCATTTCCTGCTATGGAAGGGGAGGGGCAGCCTGAAATGGAAGCAGGGCACTGTGTGTATTACATTAATAGCTACACAAAATGCCCTTCTTTTCATGTGTTGTTAAAGAAACTTTCATGGTGCAGTCTTGACACCTTCATAATTACAAACATTAGCGATATTACTTGATAATTGATAAGAAAAGTTATTATTAAAGTTATAAACACCAATATTATTTCTGTTGTGCCTGATGAAATGTTGCATTGTGATATTTTGAAGCAGTCATGATATCAGTGGTTCTTATGAAACGAGCAGAAGTTTGGCATAGATCGTTCCTATATCTGATGCATTAAATGAACAGTTAATGCTGTAATTTTGCAGCGTGCTCATAATATAAGACCTGACGAGAAAGGCAGCAGTGAAAATGCGTGTACAGTTCTGTGCTCAAACAGACTTTATAGTGCTTCCATCACATTGTAATGTCCTGTAGAGAATCATCTGTGTACGGTTGCTTTCTGTGTCTGCTGCACATTTACACATATATTCAGTGTTAATGTATGTATTCATAGGGGCATCTGAGAACAATGTCCTTGGACTTTAATCAGGAGCCCCACTAAACACATCTTCACACTGCTGGGTGTGTGGAGGCTGAGGCCCAACCTTATAATTTTGTCCCAGGTCCCATAAATTTTAGCAGCAGCCCCGCTGGAGGGTTTTGTAAAGTGAAACTGCTTTGAAATAATATGAATTGTAAACAGCACTACAGAAATACATTAAATTGAGTGAAATGGCTCCTCCTGAAATGTACGGCCGTTTTGATAGGATAGTTGTACAATTTATCAACACAATTAGAGCAATAAACTCAGAGTCATTTTCTCATTGCAAAATATAAACCGTTTATGCAAGATTACTGTATAGTGTTTACCTCTGTAGATCTCAGTGGGTTTTGACAGAGTTCTCTTTCTTTGTGAAGGATTAGCGAAAGTGTGGATGGACTGAAAGTGTCAATATGTCATTGTCATATGTCAGACGGTACATTCCTGCTGTGATCGTTGCTAAATCCTTTCTAACCTTCTTGGCTTTTTATCCATGTCAGATATGGTGTGTTTCCAGGTACTCATGTCAGTGAAGGTACCGGTGACGTTGATCATCTGCTGGTGGTGGCACCTGCCTCACATCACAAGTTTACACATCTCCTCTGTCAAGAGACAGATAAATGTGATCTTGGTTTTATATTATAAAGGTCATTGCTGTGACCTTAGTTTGATAGCTTCTGCTTTATCTCCCCTAAAACTGTCTTTTATGTCTTTTATCAACACATTTCCTACACCAAGAGCTGAAGAAATGATTATCTTGTTTGTGTCCATAGACGTTCCTACAGATAAAATTGAGGAAGCATGTATATTTGGCACTTGTGAAAACACCGTTTCACAGTTGAACTCCCATATCTTGTTTTAGAGCAAGTAAATGTTGTTCTTGTATGGACAGTTAAACAGTGATTGGTGACACCAAAGCCCTTAAAAACTGTCAATGTGAGCTGCCAAATAAATGAGAAAAGTTGCTGTCAGCCTTATTTCCTGTGGAAATTAACTGCACTGATATTAAGTCCAAAATACTTAATATCAGTGAAAAATAAAATACTTAATATTTACTTGACTGATGCAGTTATACAGAACAGGTGAGGTATACAGTTTTACCTTTTAAAAATCAAATGGACAAAACACAGTGCATCTTCTCTCTACAGCTGCCCAGCTTGTGCTGTTTTGATTTTGAGAATGTGAAATAATTCATTGCTTCTCATGTTGTTTGAAATCTTTTATGAATGACACGCCGGCCAGTGATTCACTCAGGTTGCGGAACAGATGGAAAATAAGAAAAAATGGTGTTTAAGAGATATTTGTTTAAAGAATAATTGATTCTTAAAAATCTATGACTGAAACAGCTTTGCTCAACTTGCACATGTGACCTATTTTTAGTGTATATCTGCCACTAATTCCATTTTGTTCCCAAAGGTCTTAAAAGATAAAAAGAATAAATGTGGGCCAGATGTTTGACTGGCTAACAGCAGTTGTTAGAATTTTACATGGTCGTTTGAAATGTGGAATGTGTGTGTGTGCATCTATAGTGTAGTGTGCGGTGTTGTTAAGTGTAGCATTAACATCGCAAGATGCAACTTTAGAAGAAAGTAGATTAGCTTGAGGCTTTCCTGGGCTGAATATTAGATTGTTAGTCTACAGATGTGTGTCCTCTGGATGCTATATATTAAATTACGAGGTAGCTATTACAAATAGCATTGCTTTAAAGATTTGAACGCACAACAACACACAAGTTGAGTGATGTTGTTTGGGCTGTAGTGACATCTCTTAATGTGAACTGTTTCATGCATGTGTATCTGTTTATCTCGTTGTTCATCCTCTAAGGGCCTCATCTCTGAACAATGAGTTTGTGTGTGTGTGTGTGTGTGTTTGCTCTCTAGTCGCTGTGTTTAGTGTGAGCGGGACATTCTCAAACCAGTGAAGAGAAAATGCCAGAACACATCAACTCAACCAGCCATGAACACCAATGCAATCAGAGAGAGAGAGAGAGAGAGAGAGAGAGAGAGAGAGACATTACTTAGCTCTCCCTAAAGGAAACTGAATGAGATCACTTATATGTGGGACGTTTTATAAACATATATAGAAAGTGCAGTGCAGTTATTCACCACAATAAGACTTTTTAGCAAACACTGTACAAATATCCTTATCAGATCTAACGTTTTAAATTTTAGCTTCTGTTTTGTGGAAAAACATTCCTAGATTCCTAGAACATTCAAATCAACATTTTTAACGTTTTGTTACAGAAATGTTCTTACAACGTAAAATTGTTAGCTGGGTAGAGATTTTTAATTACTGTTGTTTATTCAGACAAATATTATAATTTCTACTGTATGTAATTTGGTTCTTTGAAGGCAGTCTGTACTTGAGAAAGTCAGAAGGAAACAGAAACAAAGATTATTTAGCTGGTAATCCAGTTCTTTTTGCCATTAATAACTTCAGCTTTTTAAAGCCGAGAGCTAAAGTAGGATTCATGACGGCTTCCTCAGAGGCAGTTTTGTAGCTGTCGTTGTCAGCGTTTCACGTAAACACGAGCTGATCTGTCCGCAGTTGACACTGATTGGTTGGGCCATAATTTTCTAAGACAGCCAAAAGTGGAGCAGAGGAATGTGAACTGGTGCGAAATTCATGTGTGTACACGGTGCAGAGCCCAATACAAATTTCTGAACACTTCCCTTTATCCATGTGACAGGAAATTCAGTCCCTCAAACATGTGATTAGCATGATTGTCCCCATTTCTTTGGCTGCATTCCTATTAAAGCTGTTTTTAAGATTTGATTGTTGGACGTGCACAGACTGAAATGTCTGCATTAAAATATTTTGATGAATTATTGGACATAAAGATAAAAACAATGTCTGTACTTTAAAGTCAATAGAAGATGAATAATACATCTCTCATACTCTAATTAAAAGTATAGATTCTTAATTTCAGTGCCATGGCTGAGAAATATTCATGTATGTTCTTAGCTGTATGTTCTTGATGGTTGTAAGAGCAGAGCTGTATGTTCTGTATGTTCTTGATGGTTGTAAGAGCAGAGCTGTATGTTCTGTATGTTCTTGATGGTTGTAAGAGCAGAGCTGTATGTTCTGTATGTTCTTGATGGTTGTAAGAGCAGAGCTGTATGTTCTGTATGTTCTTGATGGTTGTAAGAGCAGAGCTGGTGAATTTTTATGTGTGCAGATCTCTCTGGAATTGTTGGCTCAGTGGGGTCAGGGTTGAGGTCATCTTGTGTCATTTTATACAACAGTCTGTCTAGTAGGTTGATAATCATTTGGCAAAGATTGAATCGACTGCCTCATAATCATAATCACTGTTAAATGAAGTCCCTCACTGCACAATATTGTGATGATAAACATGCAAACCTGTGTCTTCTGAGGATATGCTTCTCTTTCAATGGATTTAAACCGTCAATAAGCCTCTGCTACTGTAGAATCATTAACAGTAACCCGTGTCTTGTGTGGATCATTTTCTAACTTACAGCAGGTTGCACAGTCTGTCTCTGCACCAACATTACAAAAAGCACAGCATTAAAATAACACAGTGCAGGTCTGTGCAACTCAAGAGGAATCAACAACAGCATCCATGTGTCTGGTCACCTTAATCGAAAGCTTTTGATGTTGATATGTGTTCAGGCATTTGAAGGGTCATGGCAGATCAGATAAATCTGCTCTTCACAGGTTTTTGCAGCCTTGGCTTCAACATGTCAGGTCGTGTCTTGGAGACAAAGACAGAACAGATGAGGAGGGATTTTAATAAGATGACTTACGTGTTTTTTCGGCCGTGTCAGTTTATACAGCTGTTGAGGATTTTGTAAATGGATTTAGGAACGCTGGGAGTATTTGGGAAGTTATATTAGGTTATATTAGGTTTCTGTTGGGATCCATTTTGGCATCTGAAAATGTATTCACTATTTTTTTTTCAAAAATGTAAATTTGGTCAATTTCACAGGCTCCACAAATCCATGATACTGGAAATCATGACAAACAGATTTGTTATTCATTCATCATTTTGTCTGTTATATATTTGAAGCACTGTTTGCTTGTTGCCAGATGATGTCATGATGATGTGATGATGTCATGATGACTCAGGTTAGCAGGTGTTGTTGACTTCGCAGAATTTCACTTTCCTGAGATGATTGTGCCAAATGGTTGAACATTCACAAGTAGTCCCAATATGACCAGTGTGATTGAATGTGTTTGTTGTGATATAATAAACTTTAATGTCTGAAGGGAATATTTTACTTAACTGTTGTTGTTTGTCTCACCCCATTAATGGGTGAAGCTAATGCTTTATGCTTGTTTGTATGGAGACCGTGTTGATGTTAATATGACACATTCTATGCATAATTCTAGTTACCATGGCAATACTGAACATCTGTATAGTCTCTGATCAGTGCTGGGCAGCAACATGGTGTTTGTTTGTATCCTCTTAAGACCTCAGAGGTTCTGTGTAGTGTGTGTGGTTGTGGGTGTATTTCAGAATTTAGTAAATGGATTTAGGAGCCCTTGGAATATCTATAGAGCTATAGAACCCTGAGAGGTTCTTTATAACTATAGAACCCTTGGAATATCTATAAAGCTGTAGAACCCTTGAAGTATATACAGAGCTGTAGAACCCTGGAAGTATCTTTAAAGCTATAGAACCGTAGGAGTGTATATAGAGCTGTGGAACCCTGTGAGTAACTGTAGCACTTTAGAACCCCTGGAGTATCTATAGAACTATAGAACCTGGGAGTATCTATAGAACTATAGAGTTAAGTAGAGTCGCAAGAGACTTCAGCAAGTCTTCATTTGAACTTTTTAGCTGTCTATGAAAAACAAGGAAGATATTGATGAGATCTTATTAATGATTATTCTTTTCTATGGATTCTCTCATACATGCTTTTCTAGTGTCGTGTGAAAACTCACAGTCACATGTACGACATGTGAGGCCAAACTAGTGGAAGCAAATGATTTTATCTCTCTCTCTCTTTGCTCAAGCTCCAGGCTATAGCTGCTTTAAATTGCACACAGTTATAGGATGGCGTGTGTGTGTGTTTAAATGTGCACACTAGTCTTTTTTTGGTGGTACTGAAGAGACTGTGGTACATTTACTCTGACACAGAGAGCACAGAAATAACCCTCAGTATTCAGAGAGCATATAAGTAAACATGGCTGTATATCTTTACTGTCTTTCTCACAGTTGTAACTGCGTGTAGGACACGTGTTGGGGTCATCAAAGTGATATTAAATATCTATAATTATAGCTGTGGGTTAGGGCCTAAGAATGGGGGAGGGCGACTGTGTGTGTTGAGATTATTGTGCTTGTCCCAGATTCCCAGCAGAGAGATTAAATGTCTTTTTTTCCAAGCATGGCGGAAAGCCATTATTAAATATGCTTGTTGAATTTTTTGTTACTCTGTTTACTCACTTGAGTTTGAAGGGCCGTTATGGCCCTCAAACCTGTTTGCTATTTAAATAAAGTTTTTGTTGTGGTGTCTGGTGAAGATTAGATGTGTTAGTGAGTTAGTGTTTTGTCCACAGTACTTGTAAGAGAGAATCTAACAACAGAAATGTCTTCCTATTTCACTTACCACAGTAAGTCTAAATGTTTTAGTCACATTAAAGAGTTTTTGCTTTCTTTAAATCGGCAAAAATGAAAGACCACAATTACTACCACAGTGTGGAAATACTTTATCATTTGATTTAGAATGTTTTTGACTTTGTGTTTTTCATTTGTTAATACAAATTTGAGGGTGAATTAATGTTTAGCAGGACATAATTTCTAATATTTATTTCTTTAGGGTTTAGGACAAGTTCCTGACATCTCGTGAGCTTCACCCGTAAAGCATATCAGACCTCTGGAGTGAATCTTATCTGCTACTATAAATTAAACTCAACACTCTTTCTACAGTGTGTCCTCTGGGGGCAGAACACTCGAGTAACCTTAATCTAATTCCTGCGTTAGGATGTTAACGGTGATGGAATATAAGCTCAACAGAGATGTGAAAAATGGCTCTCGGATATAAATTGTGTCGTATCCTTCACCATCTTCTCAACCAATGATAAGGCTGGATAAGTCTTAGCCAGTGCCTGCAGGGGAATTAAAGCACAGTAAGTCATGTTTTGTTCTCAGCCCATCTCGTGGTCCTGCATCAGAGAGCTGGACAGATTGATGATGTATCTCAGAATGTTTGAGGTTTGAGTGTGCATGCTGGTCCATTTTGTATTTCCTTACAGACCACAAAGTTCTGCAGCTGGATAATGAGGATCAATGGTGGATGTTTCATTATGATTTGAAGGTGTCCTGAACGCTTTTAACTGATGATGTGACACTAGCTGCACTTCATTTAAGACAATCTCATTTATTTACTCTGGTTACAGCTTCGTTATTCAAAAGATAAAATGTGAGCATTTTCTCCTGTATGTAGGTTTATTATTTGTGGTTTTATTTGCTCTTATGTGATAAGGGAAGATCCCTTATGTAGCCTTCTAGTGTTTCCAACAAGAATTATAGTGATGATTGCACCCCATCACCAGTAAATCGTTCCTGTTTAACTTCTGTCCTTGTACAGTTTATGACATGGATGAACCTTCGTCCTTAATACCCCTGTTGTAGGCCTGAGGGAGTGAATTACACTGAGGTACAGCGAGGTACGGTGAGGTATTGATATACTGACACATCATTGTGATTCTGATCTAGTCGCTTGTGTCTAGTCTGGCCTGCAGGGTTGTTTATTCGTTTTGCTCTCTCGATCACAGAGCTGATGTCAGTCACATGCTTAGCTGGAAGTCATGGGCTGTCAGTGAATCGAGCACTTAATTACTCAAAGAATGAGGTCCAATACAAGGGCTTTAAAACTGCTGTCTTTAGTGTAACGATTATCCTCTTTTCGTGTTTTAAACCCCTTGACTTATAAAACACATTTGCTCCTAAATCTTAACAAGGGGTGAGAGGCTCTTCAATTAACCTCCACACTGTTGGGCAGCACCAGTGAAGAGCAGGCTTGTGTTTTAACAAACTTTACTTTTAAAAAGTACTGATGAGCTAATTACAGGCTGTCTCTGAAAAACACACACAGCTGATGCCAACTCATGACTTAAAGTACTGAAAGCCCACTGGAACTTCATTAGAGCAAAACATTGCTGGTGAACAACATGACTTTGCTTTCAATCTAGGGCATTGATAGGTCAACTGTGCGAGGTTGCAATGAGGATGAGGTTGCATTTCACACACCGTTTGCAGAGTCTACATTTTAATCTTTTGACACAGTTTTGTCAAATCTATCGCCAGCCAGTTGATGGCCTCTCGTCTTCTGACAGAATATTCAAGAACTCTTTAAATTTAATGGGTCACGAAGAGAATGATAGTCAAACAGGTTTGAATATGAGTTTATTAGTGCATGTTTTTTGTTGAAGCTCAGCTGTGGCTTTAAGGTTCATCAGTGTTGTGCAGAATTTATAAGGTCACACACATCATGTGCGTTTTGATGAATGTTACTAAAGTACTTGGGGGTTTAATTAAGAGCTTTTACTGGACCACACTCACTGAGTTATTGCTCAATCATGACACCATACACAAAACCGGCAGGATCTCAACTAAGGCAAAACACTACAAAACACAGGTGCAAACAATAAGTCAATACAGCAGATTTACACAAAGACACAATCAAAACCAAAGTGGAACGCTTTACAATCTTTAAAAGTGTAACCATATCAAATGTCAACACTTCTGTGCCAAAACCCCACTTCACACATTCTAACAGTAAATCAGATTTAGAATAAAGGTGATAAAAGCTTGTAATGGTTTTAGAGGAATGCTTTTAAAAGAAACAGGGGATTGAAAAACTCTTAAAAGCTGGGTTAAAGGTAGAATGTGTTTGAAGAAATTGCTATATAGATCCACATTGATGATGATAATAAACTGTAGCTAAATATTAAACACTCTTAAACTGTATGTCAGTATTTACATGTATCTGTCAGATGCTTTGATTTGAGGAATACATTTCCTCTTTGATATGTGTATATAATGTTAAATGTTCTGCTAAGGTTACTGTGGCTAACATTCTCTAAACGTTATCTCAATGTTTTGAAAATGTTGAGTTGCAGTTGAGCAACCAGTTGCTGAGGTTGATGTGAAGCTGTGAAGTTATGAGACTGAATGCAAGACTGTATGATTTCAATATTTCGCCATGCCAGATAATGGATTAATAATCTTAACCTTCAACCTTTTGTAGATGTTCCAGTCGTGGGCTCTCTGAAGCTCTCCAGCTGAATGTTCTGAGTGTCTTTTTGTCTGGAGAACTGTAAATCAACTCAATGAGGAAAAGGATTATTAAAAAGGAGAGAATGAGTTTTCTATAATGTTTAAAACAGTGTGCGTGTGTGAACGGAGACCGGGCAACACTGATTGCTATTGTCGCTGTTAAGGTCAAGGTTTCCATAGCAACAGGCACCGATGAGGTTGCAGTGATAATGGTATGAATAATTTATCACATGGAGATTATGACAGAGTTCCAAAACACCTCATGGTGTGTGACTGCATTGCACACTCACAGATGTATAGAAAATTCACGTTTCTTTTGTAAACGTCTTCATTTACCATAATACTAACATCACTGTTACTAGAGAGACATTCCATAGCAACTCCAGGTGAGGCGTTGCCATGGTATTTTTGTCACTTTCTCTAATTAGCATCACAGTAACATGAGTCGCCATGGAAATGCTCATTTGCGTTTCGGTCCTATTTCTTCATGTTGTGTTTTTGAAGGTATCTTTAATGAAGTGTGTTTATTTGAGTAGCTTTTGTGTGTGTGCGCAAGTTACAAATGAAATGCTTAATTCGTTGTTGTATATTAAATGCATATTTACAAGAGATCTAATAATTTAACATTTTTAAGAGATACAGTTGAAAAAAGACATTAATGAACTAATTTATCATCATCGGCAAGCATGAGAATAATTGATTAGGCTGGAATCAGTGAGTATGAATAATGTCATCGTTTTCGCATACTGAATAGCTTCTTAGTCATGTTATACTGCTATTAGGATGAAATGAATAGCACACACACATCTCCAAGCCCCCCACCCCCACCCCACCCCCTATAACTGTCTGTCTCACCCTGGCAAGAAGCAGCCATCTGGACTGCATTCATTTAACACACACACACACACACACACACACACTGCTCATACATCTGGAGATTAATATATCCTGCTAAAGACATTTGATGGAAATCAGTACTGCATACAACATACATTTGTTAATTTGCTTATTTGTTAGTATTTTTGCTAGAATTTGCTGTTGGGTGTCCTGTAACCATAGCTACCAATTAGGTTACCTGTAGCTAACAATTTTAGGTTGTAAGAATGTTTCTCTAACATTTCCATTTAATTACAAAACCATTAAAATGTTGTTTGAAAGTTCTAGGGATGTTCAAAATATCCAGCCTTTTAGGCGTTGTATTAACATTATTGCTTGGTTATAAAAACGTTATTTAAACTTTTTCAATTCTGTAACATTCATAAAATGTACCACTAACAGTGGTACATTTTTGACCCCTCAGTGACTGATCCAGTTCTCACTTTGACATTAATCCTGATTTGAAAAAAAAAACAGAAGAGCAGGTTCACAGTGCCTAATTCAGATTGACTACAGATTCATTCAGAATGAAAATGCTTTGTAGGTTTATGTTTAGTTCCTCAAATTAAAATGAATTTAATTAGTAAACAGGTAGCAGATTTGAATGGAGAGAAACAGATTCATATTAACAAAAAAAAAATACCTTTCAGAAATGAGACATTATCAGTGTGTGAAATGACGTATAGAAATGTTTGTTTTCTCCTGCAGAGCTTCTGGGGGCTGCAAAGAAAGTAAATGTGAACTTCCAGGACACAGACGGGTGAGTTTATATTCAGTACACTGACACCTCATTTAAAAGGTTAAAATGGGTGGGGCTTGTTTTTCATAATCAGCAATTGATTTGATCATGAAAAGTGGGTGTTACCTACCAGAATACAGTCAGTTTCATACAGAAATAATGCTGTAATTTCATCTATATTTCTGCAGTCCCAGCTAACAGAGAATGTTTAGAACATTAGCCAACGCTGTCTAAAAGTTCTCAAAGTTAACAAAAACGTCCTTGCATGAACGTTAGTAGAACCATTTTAACATTATATATATTCCTAGAACTTCCAAAACAACATTTTTATTTTCCAAAATAACATTTCTGTTACTTAATGGAAACATTAGGGAAATGTTCTTACAACCTAAAATTGTTAACTGGGGTAAAGTTTCCAAGCACACACACAAACAGTTAAGATCTGTTGGACAGTTATGATGTTAAGATTCCCACAGCTCAGAATTGAACACTTTCGTGGCCCTGTCAGTAAAAGCACAAGAGGTTTGTTGTTAAAATGCTGCAGTGAAACAGAGTAAGAAAAAGGACAGAATGAGTGTGTGTGCATCTACACACACGCGTGGCTTCAGGCTCTGACAGAGAAAAAGCTCTTACTCGTGGAAGTAGGTCATAGCCTCCTGCTCACTTAGGCAGTTAGGGATCGGAGCAAAGTGACAGATTTAAGCTGAAATGAGGACCGATTAGGGACTCTGGAGAAAGTTACGCTTCAAGCCCAGAGACAGAGATAGCAGAGATATTAGGATTATGTATTAAAAAAGTTTGAATAGTGGTTTTGTTACCAAGCTTATTGCCTGTGTTAATACAACATCTAAAACTGGAGATTTTGAATGTTACTAAAATTTTACAATAGTAACTTTTTTACTTAAAGGAAATGTTAGGGAAATGTTCTTTCAACTCAAATTTGTTAGCTGGGAATGTAAAGGTGTGTTTGTATTTGACAGGTTATCTGCTCTGCATCACGCTGCTCTGAATGGGAATGTGGAGGTGATCTCATTACTGCTGGAGTCTCAGTCCATCGTTGACATCAAAGACCAGAAAGGTTCAAACACACACTGCCACATGTATGCTGACATACGCATGAGTGCGCGCATTGAACACACCCCTAAATTCAGCATCCAGTTCTGCATGTTTTTAATAATTGGTCTATATTGACAGCTTTCTTTAGCCGTTTCATTGCATCCTACTGTTTTCCAGCATCCTGTCTAGAACTTTGCATTTTTAAGATGGCGTGCTTGTGTGTAATAAATTGCATTCATACGCATTTCTGAATTAAATGCTGCAGATAATTGTTGTTTAGTTTTTATATATTTAATTTATACTTTCAGTTTTTAGCTTTAGAGTTTTTGTGTTTTTTGTTTCGGTTTTGTTATTCAGTATATTTAGTTTATATTTTGATTATGGTAAAAATGTTTAATTTTTTAAATGTCTCAGGGCCTAGTATTATAATCTCTTAGCGGTGGTATACTGGTTTACTGTAGTAACGGCGGTTTTTTTGTAATATCTCATGTATCGAAAGTGTTTTTGTTTATAATTAAAGCACTGCTCCTACACTTTGCTCTGTCGCTTTATAAACTTTCTTCGGTTTTTATCTTCCTCCAAAGGAATGCGGCCGCTCCACTATGCTGCTTGGCAGGGCAAGTGTGAGCCAATGAAAATGCTGCTCAAGGCGGGGTCATCCGTGAACAGCCAATCGGATGAGGGACAGATCCCTTTACACCTCTCATCGCAACATGGCCATTACGAAGGAGTGAGTACGCATGCAAAAAAATCAAACTATGCCTCGGTGTGCATATATTCTGTACACACACGCATGCATACTGTACTGTATGTCTGTTTGTAGAGTGAGATGCTGCTTCAACATCAGTCGAACCCGTGCCTCAGAGACCACGCAGGAAAAACCCCTCTGGACTTGGCCTGTGAATTTGGAAGAGTCACGGTCAGTTCCGCTGTGTTTGTGTTGATAATAGATGTTTGGGAGGTGACTCTACCCTGTGGAATTGTGGGAACGGCACCTTTTCTCACATGTATCCTCATGCTGTCACACTCCGACTCCAAATGAGAATAAGACAGATAGCACGCAATTTATATTAAAACATGTCGTTGTGTTTAGACTTTTACAGCTAAGACAGAAAGTGTGTGTCATTATCAGGGCCTTAAATAATGTGATTAATTTTTCTTTCATTCCACTCCGAGATTTAAGTTTTGTAAGCCTCAAAATTGTTTCGTGTTTATTTAATAGAGCCCCACTAGCATGCATTTAAGAACATACGTTAAACAAGCATTTAAGAACATACGTTAAACAAGCATTTAAGAACATACGTTAAACAAGCATTTAAGCACATACGTTAAACAAGCATTTAAGCACATACGTTAAACAAGCATTTAAGAACATACGTTAAACAAGCATTTAAGAACATACGTTAAACAAGCATTTAAGAACATACGTTAAACAAGCATTTAAGAACATACGTTAAACAAGCATTTAAGCACATACGTTAAACAAGCATTTAAGCACATACGTTAAACAAGCATTTAAGCACATACGTTAAACAAGCATTTAAGCACATACGTTAAACAAGCATTTAAGAACATACGTTAAACAAGCATTTAAAAACATACGTTAAACAAGCATTTAAGCACATACGTTAATGCAATGTTACAGCAATGCCTCTTTGTTCTGTAGGTGGTCCAGTTGCTACTGAACAGTAACATGAGTGCTGCTATGTTAGAACCCAAACCGTCTGATCCCAACGGCATCAGTCCTCTCCACTTAGCTGCCAAGAACGGACATATCGAGATCATCAAGTAAGTGTCACTGGCTTTCTGAACACTGCGACTGTAACTCAGACTTTCTGTTGACTTTAGAAAAGAAGCTGCATCAGTATTTTCATCAGTATTTAAGGAATAAAGTTATGAAAATTAAGCCATTTTTTGGAACTGAAGTTTTTTGGTTGTTTTCCTTTTTGTGATGATTGTCAATTGGATGCAAATTGTAATGCACAATTTCTACCATATTACAGTAAAAAAAAATGACTGTAATACAGTATTTTTATATAAAAATCATGCAGTGTAAATAAAAAAATACTACCATGATGTGTAGGTACTTTGTGATTTTTATTTTTTTTTTTAGATTTATTAAAGTAATAATAATTAGATTTTTCCACATTGCAGTAATCAGAATTTAAGAGGAAATATTTATAAGTAATTCAAAAAAATCTCATGCAAAAATGTTTGTTTCAGGCTAAAATGAACCAGACAGGTTTTGTGAGATTTACTCATGTACATTTTTGAGTCATGTGACTGTAAATTAAAACATGTCTATGTTTGGTCTCAAGAAAAACTGTATTAGATTGGTTATTGTCTTCATTTAGCAGTAATATATTCTGCACAAGCAGGAGACAACGATGGCACAAAATCCTGACACAGCGTTTAGCCCCCTGTCACAAAACTGTCTGTGTCACATGAGTGATGTGTTAGGACAGGTCAGGAGCAGTGAGATCACGGCTGGAACAGTCAGACGTGCATAAAGGCAAAACTCCAGTTGCATTTAAATACGGTTTTAGTTTGTGACACGGATAAAACATTTTCACAAAAAAGTTCTGATGTTTTTGTGTGTGTTTTTAGGTTACTGATCCAGGCTGGTATAGATATAAACAGACAGACCAAATCAGGCACAGCACTGCATGAAGCTGCTCTCTGTGGGAAAACTGAGGCTGTTCGGCTGCTGTTGGACGTGAGTGTTTTATTTCACTTTAAACTGGTTCACTTTGAACTTTATTTTCACTTTTAAATCTGTTTTTATTTCCCTACTTCTCTTTAAAATAAATGAACTCAAACACTTTACAGTAAGTAAAGACCAGAAAAATCACCTGCAGTTTAATTCATTCAACTGCATTCTGCATTCACACTGTTTCTGACCTTGAAACTGGATTCAGATCTCATTTTGCTCCACTTTACCTGTGATGGTCTCAGTCCAAGTTCACTCTAAAGTGAAGTGGGTGTGAAAACACTCTGGGTCTCTCTCTCTTCAGAGCGGCATCAGTGCGGGTGTAAGGAACACGTTTTGTCAGACAGCCCTGGACATTGTGAACCAGTTCACCACAACGCAAGCCAGCAAAGAAATCAAACAGATGTTGAGAGGTACGGTGAGAAATGCTTGAAAGCATCTCATAGACGTGATAAAGCGCTTTATTAAAACTCTGTATTATTGTGTGTTTGTGGGATTGAATGTGGTTAATGAGGACACAAATGTTTATAACGCGTATAACAATGTAAACATGGTTTTTGGACTCCTCCAGTATTCTTAAAAACTAAATCGCTTCTAAAACAAATTTGTACCCAAAAATCTGACAAATCTGAGCAAAACCTCATTTTGTCCTTGTTTTGTAAACATGCAGGAAGTTTTCGCTTGGGGTTAGAGTGTAGGTTAGGTTAGGTTCTATTGTTTATAACTAGCTGTGTATAAAAACAATAGAAGTCTATGAAATGTCCCCATTTAGATAACTAAACATGTGTGTGTGTGTGTGTGTGTGTGTGTGTTTATACAGATGCATCTGCTGCCATGCAG
Source organism: Ambastaia sidthimunki (assembly GCA_036877625.1). Taxonomy (NCBI): domain Eukaryota; kingdom Metazoa; phylum Chordata; class Actinopteri; order Cypriniformes; family Botiidae; genus Ambastaia; species Ambastaia sidthimunki. The sequence continues at coordinate 13,527 of JAZGTK010002640.1, read as the reverse complement.
GTTAGAGCTCTGAAGGATTATTGCAACAATTACGACCTTACAAGCCTCAACATTAAAACAGGCGACATCATCACGGTAACTGAATTATTATTATTATTATTTTTAAGAACTGTTTGTAGGGTGGCATGATGAACACGTACATTGGATGTTTTTCTTCTAACTTTTCTGTTTGGTCCACAGGTTTTGGAGCAGCACTCTGATGGACGATGGAAGGGCTGTATCCATGACAACCGTACCGGAAACGACCGCGTGGGGTACTTTCCGTCCAACATGGTAGAAGTCATCAAAAGGGCAGGTGTGCCAACGCATCATCACATGACCCTTCTGGGAGGTCATGTGACACATGTACCTCTGTACATTTTACTTCACGGTCATTCTGAAACTCTTGGCACAATAAATTAAAGTGTAAAGTATGTGTACGTTTGGGCCGGGTTTGAATGTAGTGCATGCATTTCAGCATACAAACATTTGTGTATTTGTAAGCGTGTGTGTTAGGGTTATGGTCATGAATCTACAGCGTGCTTGGGGTTGCACATCTGCACTGTTTTAAACAGCTGGTCTATGTACAAATGCGTCTTTGACTGTCGCAGCTTATCTTGCAGTTTTTAGGCGTCTCACTTATACTTCATCTTGTACATCACTAAATGGTGTTTTTATTTTAATTAAAAAATGCTTAAAGAGTTTTCTGTGAGGGTTAGGTTTAGGGTGGGGTGGGGGGATAGAATATACAGTTTGTACGTCTATGGAGAGTTCTCATAAATGACATATGCAAGTGTGCGCGTGTGTGTGTGTGTGGTTTATTTGCTTTATATCCAACTGTCCTGCCCTTTATAATCAGTCATGTGTTTTAATTAGAGCTGTCAGCTTGATTAAAGAAAGGGCAGATGAGTGTGTGACTGTTTGATCTGTCACTCGTCTGGCTGTTCTGTTGCTTCTAAAACTGATTCTCAGCAGTTGCTTCCTTGATGTGAGGAACTGCAAAAATAATGATTGTTGTCAAAACAAGTCCCCCAACACTCCTGTCTGCCATTGGTCGGCTGAACTGAAAGTCACGCCCCCAAACTCACACCATTGGCTGCCTTTCTGGGTTTGTCAGAATGTTACTATGTGACATTAGTAACATTCCAAGGTGGCTATATAATGTATACTTGTAAATAACACACTGTAAACCCCCATTCAACTCCCTTTTTATGCATGAATGTAGTTTGCATGCATAGAACTTAGATCGGTTGGTGTTTTGCATGACTGATTTTTGTTTATTTGTAAATTAGCCCATTGCATGTTAACTTACAGGTTGTATAAAGTGAAGCTCACAGACAGAGTTAGATAATTTTGCTTGAACATGTTTTGTTTTGTGTTTCCTTTCCTGTTTTGTTGTTTGTTGTTGTTGTTTTTTGGTGTTGCCGTTCTGTGGTACCCAGGTCCCTCGACCCAACAGTATCTTAAGATACAGATCCGTCCGCCAGCAATTGGTTCAGTTGTCATGGTGAACGGTGACTCCTCCCACATTTTTTCTCTCCCCCTCACTCCCCCTCCCCCCCCTACCCAGCCCCTTTCCCATCAGCCCCTGTTCACCTCATTTGGCTATAATATGTCCACCAGCAGCACTTTTGGGTATGAACCAGCCTCCTCCTGCTCAGAGGAGCCACAAAAAGAGACAGGTATAAACACACACACTTACACTCAGTCTTATAAGCCAGTCACATCATATACCTGCATTTAACTCTGTGTCCGCAGTTAAGATGCAGTAACAGTGTGTGAATCGAAATCTCTTTAGGAAATGTTGGATTCTCAATACACGAAACTGGCAAAAACTGTAATTTGGATATGTGAGTGAAACTCAGTAAACCTGTCAGGTCAAATTTCTCCCAAGAAGAAAAAAGACCCATCAAAAGAAAAAAAGAAATTGCATTTACTTATTTTTAAGGAGAATTTTTGCATATTGTCATTATTTTTATGATAATCAGGTTTTAAACAGTTTCTGTGTTACATTAATGAGAATCAAATGAGATTCAGCATTAGCAATAAAAGAGGAAAAACTCAAACATGATGCTAGAATACAGAGAGATAATGTGTTTCAGTCACAAATCTCTTCATTTTCTTGATTTAAAAAACATTTTTTTGGAGGTGTGGCCTGTTTTCATGAGATACTCAGTAACTGTTCTTGAAATGTATATTCAGCACTGCAAAGTGTTTTAGATACAGTGACTGCTTAGAAATGAATGTATTATTAACAAAATAAGCTATAAGAGGTTCCACAGTAACAGTGTTTATAGAGCTTTATAGCTTCTCTTTATTATAGCTATTCAAATTAATAATCACTAATTACTATAATTCTTTACTTTAAAAACCAACAGTCGCTGTATTAAAATGTATCTATATGTATCTATATTACTTTATATATATATATATATATTATTTTATAAGAATAATATAGACTGTAGTGTGACAGGTGTGTATATATTGATTGAGGTGTGTGTGTAACTGCTGTATAAACTGAGCATTAATCAGAACTCAGAGCGAGACGCATTTGTCTCATAAATATGGTTTTAACGCCGGTGTTAATGTTGACATCACTCTTATCGTTTTGTTTTAGATTAGATTGATGGAGGATTGTTCTGCTAATTGATGCAGTTTGTTCTCACAAAGGCCAACAATCAATCACAGCTTAAGAAGCTTATTATGAAGAAAAAACAGTGTCAAATTTCCTCTTTGTGATCAGCAAATTATTTCAGTGGCTTTTGCTGGATGGGAAAATGTGGGAATTATGAGCTTTTAATTGATCATGTGTTGGATTATGTAATCAGTGCTATTAGCCAACCTAAAAATAGTAAATATTTCTATTTTCTTCTGTTTGGCTTTGGTAGTATTTCTGGTGATAGAATTGTAAAGACTGCTCAAGTATTATAAATGTCAGATCTGGAACGCCTGTTTATATAGCTAGTAACATTTCGCTGTTACCATACAAAGCTAATGTTAGCTAATTGACAACTTGCAACTCAAGTTTCTGGTTTAAACAGTAAATGAATAATACCAGTAAGCTTAAAATGCTCACTGTGAAAATGATGCTGATGTTTATGGCCTCTGTTTCTCTGAACTCTCTGAACGGGTTCTGAGTTTGTTTCTCTGTTTGATGATTGTGAAAGCTAATTTATTACAGCTAGGCCCATACGTTTGGTTGACCAGAACTTTGACCTCTCAAAGAAACACATCAAAAATATTTTTGCAAGCAACAGAGTTTTTGCTTTTATTTAGAACTGCAACACAATGCACAAATAAAAAAACAGCTGCCCACATTTTAATAATAAAAACAGATCATTACAGGAGCCTATATTAAATAATGCCCCAGATTTCCTGTAACTGTCCAAACAAACTGCTCCTATGTGACCCCTCTGCTTTCTGATCACCTGACACATCAGTGTGGTTGCTGATAGGATGTTTATGAAGTGACGTTTTTCAGTGTTTTGTCGCTGTGTGTGTGATGTCATCCAGGTTCACGAGGATCTGTTTCCAGTCCTCACGGTTCTCCCACCCTCAGTGGCCAGCAGAGCGGCGCCAATGAGGAGATTTGGGTGCTGAGGAAACCTTTAGCAGGTAACGGTTGCTCTGGAAACGGGCAGTGTGACATTTGGTCATCGCTTACTTGACATTTTTGTAAACTACATAGCACACATTGTACGTAGCTTAGCTTCAAACGCTTTGCCAATGCAAATCTACAGTGTCAGTTATTAACACAAATCAGTTATTGAATAAGAACTTAGCAGATCAAAACAGTCTCCTTAATCTATTTCACAATGGTAAGTTTATAAAAATAAATACAAATATATGAGTTAGGTCTACAAATATGAGTCAGGCCTGATTTCTTGGGAAATGTTAGTTTGGTTTAGTTCATTTGACCTCAACATACATGAAAGAAAGTAACCTGCAATTTTATGAGAGATGGTGACAGTGAGGCCAGCCTTAGTGGGTGCAGCTTTAAATGATGATAAATGACATTTTTTAAGTGTGTGTTATCTGTGTTTACCAGCAGGGGGCAGTGTTGGCAGTATGGGCAGCACAGGCAGTTTAACTAGCGGACGTTCATCTACTAGCGTACAAAGCAGTAATGCTAACGCTCACCTGGCCAGCACACCCGTTCCCGTGCCAACCACACCTACACACTCACCTGCAGTTAACACACACGGCCTCAATGTCCCGGGACTGCACGCCCAGGCCGAGGGTGTGAAGGTGCGAAAGAAACTCCTCATACAACAGATGTTAATTCTCTTTGATTTCTGTTTGTCTGTCTTTCTCTTCGTTTCTCACATTGTGTGTGTGTGTGTGTGTGTTTTAGCTGTTGGCCACAGTGCTGTCCCAATCAGCCAAAGCAAAAGAACATCTTATGGACCAATCAGAATCCTTAGATCCTAATTCAGGTACTGGAATATATACCAGATGTGCCTCCATACTAGTTATTATATCAGATATTATGATGCAAAGCATGTGCTGCTTAACTATTTTCTAAAGCCCTTATAATAAAATTGATTGTTGTTAGAATATAGCAAAATATCACAGTATTTGGATGCGTCTTATATTTCTTATTTGTGTACTTCTCATATGTCCTTTGTTCTATGCTCACCAATGTTAAAAATCTTAAATTATATATAGTACACAAGACTTGTGTAATCTAATTGATCAGATTACACAATTGATCACAATTATTCATGTGTATTAATATTTGTTGAACCTCCACCATTAACCACGTCATCAACCATCAGAGCAGAAGTTAGTCCATCACTGGTCTGACCTGATCTACAGTTCACAGTATTCATGTCGCAATGGAGTTTGTTTGAAGTAAATTTAGGGACTGTGTGTTGCGATGGTGGAAGAATTCATGATGACATGATCGAGGATGAAATGTTGTCCTTACTGGATCAACATTGTAGTCATGGGTTCAAAAAACTGATGTGCATCTTAAATGCAGTATAAGTTGATTTAGATTAAAGCTACTTTAACTACTTGAGGTCCTGGTAAGAAAAACAGGAAAAGTTTTCAGTGTTTTGTTTACTTTCTCTGTAGTCTCTTCTCAGCACACTCAAAGTGCACCTGGTCTCCCGCGGCAACCGAGGAAAAAACCTTTTGTGGATCCATTGCTACAGAGGAAAGATGAAGCCTCAGCAGAGAGCAAGGCAAGTGTGTGTGTGTTTGTGTGTGCGTGTGTGTGTCTGCGCGCGTGTGTCTGTGTGTCTTTGTGTGCGTGTGTGTGTGTGTGTCTTCGTGTGCGTGTGTGTGTGTCTTCGTGTGCGTGTGTGTGTGTCTTCGTGTGCGTGTGTGTGTGTCTTTGTGTGCGTGTGTGTGTGCGTGTGTCTGCGTGTGTGTGTGTGTGTGTCTTCGTGTGCGTGTGTGTGTGTGTCTTTGTGTGCGTGTGTGTCTGCGTGCGTGTCTGCGTGCGTGTGTGTCTGTGTGTGCATGTGTCTGCGTGTGCGTGTGTGTGTGTGTGTGTGTGTCTTTGTGTGTGTGTGTTCTGGTGGCCCAGATTTGTGACTGAATCTTAATGTGACCATGTGTCTATATTTGTCTTTTGAATGACCCAACAGTTGGTGTTAGAATGAGAATCAATGTTGATTAAAGTAAATAACGTATAACACAATATTTGTGTGTATGTACAATATAGGATTGTTTCCACCATCTATCTTATTTTCAAACAAACTTTGCGCTATCATGATATCAGCAAGCGGGTGGTAATACCACAGTACAATTATACCCTCAGAGCATCTTAGCCTTATAACACCATCCAATATTTATGTAATACCGAAATTGATTGTTAATGATGCGTTACATTTGTGGATTCTAAAGAATTTGTTATTGCTGCCACACAGTGTCCATAGTTGGTATTGCATGACACGCTAGGAATCTATCAAAATAATGTTTGTATTATTGATGCTTTTTTATATCTCTGTCTGTCTTTGTGTGTGTGTGTGTGTGTGTGTTGTAGAGCTCGGAGGCTGTAGCTGAATGGCTAACTAGTTCTCAGCTGCAGTTCTACACAACTAACTTTCTCACTGCTGGTTATGATTTACAGACCGTTAGCAGAATGACACCAGAGGTAACACACACACACACACACACACAGACACACACGTTACATACAAGTGTCATGTGAACATTCTCCAACGTCATAACAAACATTTACCATATGAGGTTCAAAGTGCCTTGAGATATGAGAGTGATTTGTATGTGTTTGCCATGAAGGTGAACAAGTTGTTTTAATTAAATATAAACTATTACCACCTCATTTACATTTAAATAAATAATGCAGAATTTGCGCATGTATACTAATAAATATGTAAATAAATTAAATGAAAGCATATATGAATACTGTTGGTGCCTGTTTGTTTATTCAAGTTACATTATATCGAATTAATTGTTTTTTGTCCATTTTATTAACTTTTCATAAACTGACGCCATCTTCTATAATAGAGTCCTCATTCTCCTTAACTTCAAATAGTTTTACGAGGATATTTTTCTGCTTAACCTGTTATAAACGTACATTCCACACTATTTATTTAAAAAAACATGATTAAAAACAACAGACTGCGGCGTTCGATTATAAAAATATAGCAACAGAAAACCACAATGAAATATATTCACCTGTTTCCTAATAACTGGTTATATTAGCTTTGACAGTTTTGGAGCTGTGTGTGTATCTGACAGGATCTCACTGCAATCGGAGTGACAAAACCAGGACACAGGAAGAAGATGCTGTCAGAGATCAGCAAACTAAACATCCCGGACTGGATTCCTCAAGAGAAACCTGTGAGAGACATTTACACACATTACAACACAATACAACACAAACACACCACTCATTCCGTTCATTATCTTTGTGTCTTGCAGTGCAGTCTGGCTGAGTGGCTGTCTGTGATTGGTCTAAATCAGTACTACCAGACTTTGGTTCAGAACGGCTATGACAACATGGATTTTATTAGTGACATTACCCTGGAGGACCTGAAAGAGATCGGCATCACTAAACTAGGCATGTATATTACCCATTATAATTCTAGTCTAGGACAAAATCTAAAAATTTAATATTTTGAATTCACCTGGAATTTTAATTCAATTTTTTTGTTTTTGTTACTTAATGGAAACGTTTTTACAACCTAAAATTGTTTACCGTGTAAACCAACATAAACCAGCCTAAAAATATTGCTGGCCTTCTCAGGTTTACAAATCTTAAAAAAACAAACAAAAATAAGTAACTGTCCACCTCTTGTTTTTTATTCCTACCAAGGACACCAGAAGAAATTGATGTTAGCTGTGAAACGGCCGAGCGAACCACCGTCAGAACCAGAAGTTCTCATGAGGGAGAGCCAATCAGAAGAAAGCGCAGATTTAAAACAATGTTTGGAAACTAGCGCTAGTAGTTTGAGCACCACCGAGACGGATGTGAACTCCGCCCCCACCGTTCGAATACGCAAACGATCAGAGGGGCGTAGCTCTCCCCGACACAGTGCTCAGGGGCGGGGCATACAAAGAGCAAATGCTCCTCCCCCTTTGAGGAGGCCTAGCTCAATCGAAAGTCCCACCCCAACACCTCCGCACACGCCCACTAGAGGAAAAACCACCTCTTCTGCTTCAAATTCTCCCTCGCACACCCCTTCATCTCCACTGAAAATGCAGAGCAGAACCAGAGGGCCTTGCGACTCACCTCGTTCGAATACACAAGCCCGTACTGTTCCGGTACTTTGCCTCCCACCCGAAGGAGAAACTGAGGAGGGCAACGGTCAAGCTCTGCCCCCCTCAAGACGCGGACAGTCCACGATCCCCGACACCGAGCACAACCTTCCCCTGCCAGATTCTTCTGTAAAATACGCCACGCTGGGTGGACATAAGGTCACTCCCGGCGGCTCTCAGAGAACCTCCAGTGACACCCTTGACATCAACAGCGTCAATCGCAGTCAGTCGTTTGCTACGGCCAGGCCTCGCAGAAGGACGCGGCCCCCGACTCCGCCCAAGCGCTCCTGCTCATCCATCTCGACCGGTAACCTGGCAGACGAGGCCGCAGCGGATGACGGGTCTGGTGAAAACAGGGCTAGCAACCTGCTGCTCAACGTGACGTACAGAGAGCGCCGGCGCAGCGACTGCGGCATTGCGTCTGAGAAAAGTTCATCCGGGGGCAGCGTCAGAGATATCGCTGCCATGCTGGAGATGTCAAATCTTGGCAGCGGTGGTAAAGAAAGTGCCAGTGGTTATTTACAGGTGATTCAACAGTTACATGGTGCAAAATTGACCTTATTTGCTTTCTTAATTTATGTAACTAGACTAAAGTTATGAGTGTATGTTGTTCCAGACACAGAGTGGTATGGAAAATTACATAACCACCATACATGTATCATATTATTTCAGGGAAAAGAAAGCTTCACTACAGCTTCTGATAGCTGTCTTTTTGCTATCTACACCAATCTAAAACGGACTACATAACTTTAGTAAAAAAACATTTAGTTATTGCAAACAGTTATAATGCGATATGCACATTTGCAATATTTTGATAGATTGCGCAGCCCTAAATCCAAACAATAAACCTGCTTACACAACGGCACGATACCCTTCATAAACCTATACGTATAACTTTCATGTTCATCGTATGTTTTACATTTTAAAACTGCTTGCAATTATTCCACAATGCAAATAAAAATTCAATGGAGACTCAATGTCTTCACAGTTACATTCACATAACAGACTCAATTCAAGCTATCGGTTCCAGTTTTACTGCTACTTAAATTGTAGTCTAACAGTCACATCTTGAACAGTAGTTTCAGTAGATTGTGTCTGTACTTTGTGTTCTGAATGGCAAATTAGTCTTTATTGCTCTTTTACCTGTTCCCAGGTGAGCCATAACGTCTTGAGACAGAACCGTGACGTTTTGAATTCCGATGTGGACAGTCGTCGACGCACGATCAGCGGATTAGCTGAATTAGCCGACTCACAAAAGCAGCCTGATGATGACGTCTCAAAGCAGATGAGTCGAGCCACACAAGATCCTGCACATCATAGACCAACACCCCGTAAAACACCACCAATGGAGCAGGTCCCCGAGCCACGCCCACGTTCTATGATCACTCACCTAGAAGGGGGTGTGGCCTTTCTGCCACAGGAGGAGTGGTCACGGGTGGATGCCACGGCAACTTTGAGAAGACCCCACCCACCACATCACTCACATGGTGAAAGTTTTAGTCTAACAGAAAGTGGTACAATAAAGCGCCGACCCAAAGCATTAGCTCCAACACAGAGTAATGGAACCAACGGAAGTGGACTGGAGGATGCTAGAAGAGGGCCTGTATCTGAAGCTCATATTGGTGATGGTGGTAGAGAAGAAGAGCTACAACCAGATGGCTTTGGCTCTCTGCCTAGACAAATACTGAAACCTCCAGTTTCACCCAAACCAGCAATGGCCCATCGAAAACCAGATCCCCCAACCCCTACAAGAAGGGTTCCTTTACCTGGACCAGAAGGTCAACATAGTCCAGGTAACACTGATTAGGGCACTGATGTGCAAACAATATCTGGGATTTGTAATTCAACAGAGAGTGTATTATAAATCTAGTGTGACTTCATGGTTCCTGCAGTTCTTCTGGTGCATATAGTTAGAATATAATACAATATAAGGAAAAATTGTACATTTCATGCATTTTTATTTTGTTATAGTGGAAGTTAAGAAAATCCCTCCTCCAGTATCTCCCAAGCCAAGCCCGCCTCCAACACTGCCTAAACCAGTAAAAATCAAGCCGGTCCATACCATCGGAGCCTCCAGCTCCCCTCAGGCAGACGTTCTCAGCCCATCCAGTGCCACCTTTAGCCCTACTCCTCCTGAACAAGATCTGTCACAGACTTTGAGTCCTGTTACCCCAAAACCAACAGAGGGAAACACACTTTTTCCACGAGCAACCTCCTCTCCAGCTCAAAGCCCACAGACGCCCCAGACCCCACAAACACCACAAACACCCTCCACACCTGGGTCAGGCTCAGCTCCGGTGAAGCCTCCAAGATCCTCCATGGCTGGTCTATCAGTAGATATCCCAAGCCCTTTAGAGGTGGAGCTGCCTGGAATGGAGGTTGTGCCAAAGCGGTTTCGAGAAGCTGAGAGACGTGAAGATGAAACAAGGAAGCAAGACAAAATCCAGATGGATCCCACGTTTGAAGTTGAAGCTGTGAATTTAGGTTCCTCAGGGGATAGCTTCTTTACAGAGACAATGGAGGGGGCAGGGCTGGTGGTTACAAGGAGGCGGAAGTTGGGTGTGGCCAGGCAGACACAGGTGGAAAGTGAACCACAAGATGGAGATGCGGTGGAAAACCAGGGGTTATTGAAGGTTGTTGAGGCGGGAAGCTGCGCTTCAGGGGACATGGTACATCTCAGACTGGAGGAGACCAGCGCATCCCTGGCTGCTGCTCTGGAGGTGGTGGAGGAGAAGATTAAAAAGGTTGACAGGTAGATGTTTTTAAGATGTTTATAACACTAAAAACAAATTCTGGTCTTTTTTCTTAAACATTAAGCACTTTCATTATTACATTACAAGAATATTTACCCAATAAACCTCTTCCACGCTGTCTGTTCTCTCTTTCTACTTATTGTCTCATTTGGTTTAGCTCCATTGTGGACAACAAGAGCACAGTCAATATCCTGGATGACATCGGCAGCATGTTTGACGACCTGGCTGACCAGCTGGAGGCCATGTTAGATTAGAACTTACACCTTATAGCACATCCAATGGAACGCAAAAACGTTTTAGGGTGAGGACCAGCTCTTAACATTGACTGGATGATCAGGTCACCTCAGTAAAACTGAAGTTTGGTCAGAATGCAGGCAACAGAATCTCATGGAGGTATAAAGCTGGTCATCTACAAACAAGCACAACTGAAATGTGACAGTAAAGCGAGGACATCTAGATGCTGAAGTTCTAAATCAGAGTCTGTGTTTTGGAACAACAGTAACCGTTTCATCTCCACCAGCTTTTTGTCACACCCTTGTGGACAGAATAGGTACTGCAGGGTGGGAGTTTGAGGGGTTTCCAGGGTGGGGTGGTACTGCGGGCCTTTGTCCTGACCTTCAGATATGACCTGCTGTCATGCTGCTCACTGAGATAAGCACAATTTTAAGTGTGTCTATTTGTTGGGCTTTCTAAATGTCATTTAAGCAGAGAAAAGCTAATATGTGTGAGTGTGAATGTGTGGTTGTGTTTGTACCATATTGTGAGGTGAGAGTTGAATAGTGATGAACATAATGAATTCTTCTTGAGATGGTTGTGCTACAAGCAGTAAAAACACATGTTCTTTTATGATGATGATGATGTTAAAGTTTTCTCTCTGCTTCGTTTCACTTAGGAGCTTGTCCAAACGTAAAGTAAAACTTTACGATTTTCAGCAGCCCAGGTTAATGATGTAAACTTGGTTCGAACTGAAAACATATAAAAAGCACAGCCCTCATTTACAATCCTGAAAATATTCTGACATATTTGGACTGTTTTGTCCATTGTCAATATTTCTTAGTTCCCTTAAAGTACAGTATATAATAAGGAAAGCTTTGGGATTTAAAATGGTTTGTTGTAATCTATATGTATGTTATTGTTGTAGTTGTTGTTGTCATTTTGTGTGAATGTTTGACTGTGTAGTGTAGATCTTGCATCAACAAATTTCACTCAGCAAATGGCGTAATTCATAGATATAGACTGAATATACAAAATAAGATGCTGGACAAATTATTGTATATATGAGAGTTATGGTTATCATTTATAGAATAGGAAAGTATGAAATTCCACAGACACCTGATCGTTCCCAAGCAACGAGTTCTTACAGCAGTGTTTGTGTGTATGTGGGCTGGGAGTTTGGGGGGTTTCCGGGGCGGGAACCTGTCATCTGTTTGACAGGGAGAACCAAGAACCAAGCAGTGTGTCTTTATAGATATGGCGTCTTACCAAAATGAGGCGTTACCATTGTAAGAGCACAATTTTGGATCTTAATGGTAATATCATGGTATTCTTTAAGGTACCTCGAAAAAGGACCGTGTTCAACCCATATTACAGTACATCACATCATGCCGTGGTATTAGCATCTGACATTAGGATAACTTCACAGTGCGTTTATTTTGGGCTGAGTGTGTGTTAACTGATTGGACAGTGCAATTATTCCTGTTTTGTCACTGCAGAGTAAATAAAAAGAAAATGTTATTAACAGAAGCGGACATAATAATATAGTTTAAGATTAGGTCATTGCAAGATGTGTAAGACCTGCAGAGCAATATTTTTTATTCGTGTACCATGTTATTAATTTAGCTTTATAAGTGATGGTTTAAAACCAGCCATCTGGCATACAACAAAACTGCACATTTTGACAATCATGATGATGTTGTCTTTGATTTTTGACCCTGCGGTTAACAGTTTAGATGTTGGATTATAAACTTTGTTACAGTGTGAAACTGTGTAATAATCCAGTTGTTGTTGTGTGAACCTTCAGCTGGCTTAATGTGTTCGTCTGACCTGGTGAAACATTCATCAACGACCTCTTCCATGTAAAGAGCATCGAGAATATGTGGTATTAATATAAATAAATTGATATAAATACAACCCTCAACTATTGAGAGTTTTTTCTGGAGTTTTTTTTACTATATAATACATTTAAAAAGGCCCAGCAAATATTAAAGTTTCATCCCACAAAAGAATGTCAAGATTAGCATTTCTAAAAAGCTTGAATTGTTTTTCACTTTTGAATCTACAAGACCGTAGCCAAAAAACCTCAAATCACCGTTATACTAGTACAATCATTAAAACTGGCCTGTCGTAGGGATGAGGGGTAAGAGGGAAAGAAAAAGCCTCCGGTCACATGAAGTAGCATATAGTCACTTTAATATTTATTATGACTGCCAGCAACCTTTACTAATAATTTACACAGAGTAGTTTAAATCTCACACTTGGGAAATAAACACAGAAACTGTCTGTTAATGTTACATTCATTTTCATTTAAATGGAATTCTTTGGAATGTGAATATCCGTGTCTGTGTGCTCCATTCCTAAAGGTAGATTTGGTTTCACAGTGAATGGACACATGGAGCAGAGAGCTCGTCCTCTTACGTGTCTTAGACAGACATCCGCATTGCGAACAGTATGTACAGATCAGCATATTGAAAGTGAAAGTATCACAGTGGACACAGAGGCAGCAGCTACTGAAATCTGCGTCAGTCACTCAGGAGCAGCACAGACTGCAGCTCATATAATCTTCACATCTTGAGAGGAAATCCAGGTGAGACATTTCCACATTTAGCTGATATCTTTTCAATTTCATTGAAGGTTTCATTGCATTGTAAATGATATTAGTATTGTTTAACAATTCTATCAATTTTCAATTGTTACTTTTCATATATGTTGGGAGTGCCGGCAGACACGCTGGAGACCGACACGTTTATGTCTTAATTTATTAACATGTAGCCTAATTTGCTTATAAAAAATCTGAACATTTTAAATATAAAGGCATTTTTAAACGTATGAGTCTGGCACATCA
>JAZGTK010002639.1:0-30830 GCA_036877625.1 Ambastaia sidthimunki | reverse complement strand
CCTGTTCTATAAAATACTCCTGTTCTATAAAATACTCCTGTTCTATAAAATGTATCTCCTTTCTAAGCATCATCTCCATAAAAACCAGAACAGCTTATCTTGCTTATATTGACACCTGTCATCTATCATGTTAATTGACTAAAAGTTGCATAGTGTCAGAAGTACATGCTGTTTTAATAAACAGTCTGAATACATTACCCTCTCATAAACCACTGAGATATGCGCTAAGTATGCCTGAAACTGACAGAACCTGACACAACTCGGATGTTACAGTTAGTAAATGTGATGATCTGGATTAATGGAGCTGATGTTCAGAACCGATCAACACTTAGATGTGTTTTATTTATTAATACAGTGTCGTGTCCTTCAGAAACAAACAGAGAAGTAACTCAGTAACTCTTGAGTTCTGGTTTCAGTGCTCTGGTGGGTTTGGTTTTAGTAGTTCTGGTGGGTGAATCGCTGATGTCGGTCAAGGCAGCAAGATTCATGTGAATGAAATGTTCTGAATGTTTTGATTCAGGGATGAGCAGGGATTCGCACACACAGCAGTGGGCAGGTGTGTTGAACCTGGGGAGCAAAAGGTGTTTTGCTCAGGGCCTCTTCAACTGCTACCTGCCGGCATGGAATAAACCAGCAACCTTCTAGTAACAAGTCTGACAACTGTCCCCTAAACACACACACGCTGTATCTGTGTGTGTCTTTTTGTGCTGCATGGAAGTGTTTGGTTGTGGTTACCTCATGGTTTAGGCATTACAGTGATTTATTGGTTGGAGCTCTGTCTGCTGATGTAAGTCGCTGTTGTACTTTGCTGTGGTTTATGAGGTTCAGGATGAACACTGAATACAGCTCAGTGTTTTTCTAGTAGCTTTAGATGTGAGCTCTTGTTCTTCTGTGCTGATTGGGCCACATTAGTTCTCACTCCTGCCAGAATAACATCTTGATTCTGACTTCATGCAGAATGCGCCATTAATCCACGTCACGCAAACACACACAATCTCTGCTGCTCGTAAAACTTTGAGTTTACAGCTCAGAGCGGCTCCAGGAAATTCTCATGTTGGGATACAGGCCAATGATATATATGTTTTAGGGCCTGAGTTATGATCATATTTACCCTCATCTCCTGTGAGATTTTACATGGCGAGTCTAAAAGTGTCAGAGTTTGGTCACATGTGTGTAATCTGAGATGCACAGATGCATTCTAGGAGCTGAAGATGTTAGAAAGGGGGACAGATCCAAATGTTTCCATGTGATTGATATTTTACTTTTAAACAGTTTCTAAACAAGTTAAAGTAATTTATAAAAGTTAAAGACTCTGCCTGCAGTATAATTATATATGCAGTATTTTGTGAATATATATAGAAGTAGGCCAGGCAAGGCAAGTTTATTTATTGAGCACATTTCATACAAAACAGTAATTCAAAGTGCTTTACACAGAAATAATTTACAAAGACATAATGAATAAGAGATGGTTCAAAATAAATGACACAAATGTTACAAGATAAATAAACATTTAAAATAATACAATTATATAACAATAAAAAAATAAAATTGATTTAAAAAGTGTGTTATAAAGAAAAAAGTGAAAATAAAAGTGCAGTTGGTGTGAAGCAGCACAGTGCTTAGGTAGTTAATGCAGAGATAAACTGGATTAAACCTGGATTCAATCTGGATTAAACAAACGGTAATAAAGTAGTCAGTGTAAAGACTTGAGGACTGGTGTGATGTGCTCAGAGGTTTTTCAAGTGTTCTGTATGAGCTGCAGCTGTCTAATGGCCATTTTGTGATGGCCAGTACGGAGTTCATTACAACAGTTACAACAGATGAAAGCATCTTCATCTTTCAAACTGTGTGTTTCTGTTGATGTGTGTTTCTGTTGTTGTGTGTTTCTGTTGTTGTGTGTTTCTGTTGTTGTGTGTTTCTATTGATGTGTGTTTCTGTTGATGTGTGTTTCTGTTGTTGTGTGTTTCTGTTGATGTGTGTTTCTGTTGATGTGTGTTTCTGTTGATGTGTGTTTCTGTTGATGTGTGTTTCTGTTGTTGTGTGTTTCTGTTGTTGTGTGTTTCTGTTGATGTGTGTTTCTGTTGTTGTGTGTTTCTGTTGATGTGTGTTTCTGTTGATGTGTGTTTCTGTTGTTGTGTGTTTCTGTTGTTGTGTGTCTCTTTTGTAAGTCGCTCACACACACACACACGTGCACACTCACTCATACACACACTCATACATATGCACACACACGCAAATGTCAGGTTTTCATGTTTTATGGGGACATTCCACAGATGTAATGTTTTTTTTACTGTTTTATACTGTACAAACTGTACATTTTCCCCTACACTAATCCTAACTACTTCACTTTTTATGTCATTTTACGAAGGTCATCAGATAATATATGATAATTGTCTTTTTTTTTTTTAAACTGGAAAAAACTCAGAACATCTAGGGGAAAAATAGCATAGCAACACACTGGCAACCACCCAGAACACTTGTGTTGTTACAGTGTATAGCAATGTTCTAATGGCTAAAGATCTCAGATCTCTCTCTTTTCCAGGCCGGCCTTCATAAATCAATCTGGATGACCTGGGGAATGTTCTCTGGAATGACAATTAAACCAACCAAACCTGCTCAGTGAACCAGGACAAATGAGAGGGAGAGAAGCTGCCAGGAGCAGTAACTGCACACAAATATTTTATTCACTGCAAAAAATACCTCCAAGAGCTTCAGAGCAGAGAAAGAGAGAGATACTGAGTGTAAGTGATATAGGTAACAAGAAATGTATTTTCTTGTGGTTAAGTTGTATTTGTTTAACAACACCAAAATTATTTTCACCGCTGCTGTTAGTATATCAGGTGAGTAAACATGTCAGATGACAATAAAAACACGGTGGATGTGGAATGTATCCATACTGCACCCACACATACTATATACAACATCCTCATCAAACAATCAGTAGGTAAATTCTTACAGTACGTCACAGTTTTCGGATACAGGGTCAATGTCACCTGAACTTCGGGAAAATTTTAGATTTTTAGGAATGTGTAAATGACAACAATGTACCAGAAACGGGAACGATTTTTCATTCGCATTTTTTGTGTACACATGACAAAATTGTCGAAACGACCCTTGTACACACGGATCCACGAAAACAACAAAAAAATGCATGTCAGGCCAATAGTTGATGTCACTAGATAGATTGAACCTGTAATATGTTTGCACATTACATCACTGTTTTCACAAATTTGTGTTTTTGTGTCACAGAGACTGGTGCCACAAAAAAAAAAAATTTTAAGCCCCCCAAAACATGTCATTCGAATTAACAGCCAAAACGCATCAAATGTTTTCCAATTTTTAGTTTTAAATGGTGTCCTGTAAAGGTCTCCTTAATGTCAATATTTTTTTTCAGTATTGTGTCAATGTCTGCTTTCACTGCAAAACTAATAAACTGATTGGTTAACTCTTAGATGTAGTTGTTGACAGCGGGTTTCTGCATGTGGAATATTAATGAGCCTCTGGTCATGTGCTTGTCTGTTTGCTGTATACGTCTGTGAAGAACTGAGTTAATTAATCCTTCTTCTGCTGTTGACGAACTCTCAGCTGGATGTCTTTCTCTCCATTCATGTTTCTCTCTGTAGAGTTAGAACTGGCTTGTTTAGCATGTTTTTGTAGGCGTGCAAAGTGAAGGAACAGAGATTAGACTGTGTACACTCATTCATGCATTGATTAACAGTTCTAAACTAGTCCTGCTGTGTTTGTGTTTCAGACAGGAATAAATCTCAGATCACAGAGAGTCTGAGGTGTTATTAGGTTTGTGTTTCTTGTGTCTGCTGTGAGGCTCATTTTATGCTGGTTAGATGTTATGCATGCTCACTTCATTACTTCAGCTCATAAGTTTAAACTCATTCTAAAGTGATGGTGCTTTGTAAAGATGTGCTCCTGGTGAAATCTGTTGCCAGTAATTGGAGTGCGAATATGTGACATGCACAGATGTTCTGAATGCGCTGCAGATCTCTGAGCGTTACATACAATGGCAAACATGATAAATTCAGGAGTATTGTTGTCATAGCTCCACAAACCTTTCCTGCATTGCAAAATCATCATGAACAACGTAAATAGAACTGCACTCCTATTTGTCAATGACACAGATGTAAGGGATGTTAAATGACAGTGTGTCAGATGTGCTTTAGACATTGTCATTCACTGCAATACACTATACAAGATAAAAGAGTCATTTCTTGCATCCTGATGCCCATTGTTGTTTTTGAATCACCACGACACCCGACAATAAATGGACTGTGTTCAGATCGGGCTGATATTGTGTAAAGCAGAACATAAATACAGTCAAAATCATCAGAAGATCTGTAACAGAGCAAGAAAAAAACTGTAAACAAAGATGCAAACATCTCTTTTATTAAAGAATGTCTACATCCCTGCCTTAGTGAGCAATGTGCATTTGTTCAAATTGACACCGTCAGTGCACCGTACTGACAACCGCATTTACTTACAAGTTTGAGTCTATAAATTGCTAGAGAATTCAACGATCTGCATTTTTACACAGGACAGTTGCTGTTGCTCTATTGCACTAAATGACGCCTGTGTCACACCGCATGCATTAGTGTGTTTCACGCTGACAGCGTTTGCAGCGCACAGCTGAACTGCTGCTGTCTGTTCAGCCAAGACAACAACCGCTTTAAAACTTTGCATTACATTATTTTGCATTTAGCATTTCGTTTTATCCAAATCACTTTCGTTCTCTTTGTTGTTCGTGTAGTGTGAGTTACTGACAGATAAAAAACCCGGTACACTTTCCCCGGTACACAGCCAATCAGTGGAGCAGAAAATCATCTCCAGCTTTGAATCTGTCTGAAACAGGTGTAATATTGCACTATCGCGCATCTGTTTGGTGTTGGAAGATCGACTGGTAAAATAACTGATGCAGTTGTGAGTCCAGTGGCTCGACCGCCTTAAGGATCACAGTACAGGACTGACAACCGTATTCTTCTGCTGTGTGAACAATTGTGGCCTGTAATTGTTTCCCTGCTCCACAAAGACTATTTTAACCCCAGTGTGTTTCTATGCCGGCGTGTTCTGGTACCCCAGGAGAGGCACAACACACTTTAAAAACCCCTGATGTAGTGTGAACCCGACATGAGAAGAAAGCTGTGAGCTGTGATGAGGTGCTCATGTGGATCAGATGGTCTCTGATCCACACACACACAGTCTGCTAATGTCACGAAAATGCTTCAAATGCTTAAAATGCTTGTTTTGTGCTAATGGAAACACCACAATAAATTTGATTTTAGATGAGAATGGGAATTTTTATGACAAATTTCAGCATAATTTTTAATCAACTGAATTCAAACCCTGGTGACTCAGCACACAAACTCCATCTCAGAGATGTTGAGCTGAGCACATACAGACAACAGGACTGATAATCCTTAAATGAATGAGCAGGAGAAGAGAGTCGTGTCTGTCTGTTTTACATCAGCAGGTTTACACTGACAGACTGACTCATTTGTTAGCTTTTCTGCTTGACTCAATCACACTGGGGGTGTTGCTCCCAAACGTCCTGTTTACTATGACAATGCCACTCATACACTCAGACTGTGGATGTCAGATGTTTCTCCTGAGTTTTTTTAAAAATGTGCAGTTACATGATCCACCAGCAGGGGTGAACCGAGCCTCAAGCAGCCAAACTGTGTGCAGCTCCCTAGCAGCTTAAATAATGTGGGTTGGGCTAGTTAGTGAAGACAGGTGCTACAGGTTAACAAAGAGCCATTAAAAGCCCTTCGTTGCTCTGGTTAAAAGTTTTAAAACATGTTGAGTGAAAGTGTGTGAGCTGTGTGAATGAAGAGAAAATGTTAGAAAGAAAGCAAAATAGGAGGGCAAAACAGGCAAACAAGAACTGGGTTAAAATGGGTTCTGTAAAAGTAGAACCAGGGCTGGAAATGGGGAGGACTTAGGAGGACTGAGTCCAGGGAATAACTTTTAGGGGGACAGAGTTTCAGTTCAAAATGTAGATCTCTTCACTGTTACGGTGTCTAAAGCTATAATGGATTTTCTGCATCTCTGTCCTGCCCAGTAAATCATTTCCACCACCAGCAAAAACTTAGTTTAATGATCTGAGGTGCTTAAAAAGCTCCATTTTAGAGTTCAGCCTGAGAGCTGAATAGTGTTCTTAAGAGGCAAACGATGTTCATACAATACACTGACAGCTGAAGGATTTTAACAGTCAAACCAATTCCTCCAGTTGAGTCTGTTTCTCTTGTTTTCTCTGGCCACAAGAAAGCTTTAAATATTTTACAGTTAGAAACTTGAGAGAAATGTCTAACTACACAAACTCGCTGTTGATTATCATAAAACAGTATTGTTTAATCTTCTATCTTAACTCATGTCAGGGAGGAATAACTGTTTGAAGAGAAACTCTAAAGACATTGATTAAAATTGATTTAGCAATTCTATCGCCCCCTTCAGTCCTGAGGGTCATACTGCGACAGCAACAATGTAGCAAAATCACACTTTTTTTTTGCCTTTTGTGGTTGTTTTGGCCTCATTTTTAGGCTGTGAAAGTAAATGCCATAAAGCATTGTGATGAATTAGTCATTTTAGAAAATCCATCCAAGACAGACAGTGAGACAGATTTAATTAAATACCCAAAAGACTTGAAACTCTCAGTCTAGTTAATGAGTTACTGCCTAAGTTTTACATCAGTCGCTTATTAGGTGCTATTTAAGTTGAGGTAACTATTTAAATCAATAAACTTTTATTCCATCACTTCATCACCTGCCTGCTGATCTTCCCTCTATCTCTGACTCTGTCTCATGGTGGGGTTGAACTACCCAAGAGCTCATGAACTCTGTGCTGGAGATGAACTTTACACAAGTGATTTTAACATACAAACATCTCAACAGGTTTTAAATGCTCTCTAAAAGCTTTTCATGTGATCAGGAAACCTGGTTAGAAATCAACAACAAATCAAACGTTTTTGTTCCAGATTCATTAGTAACATTTAAGCAGTGTTTCAAATTTTACAATAACCATATATAACAATAAAAAAAGTTGAATTCAATTTTATTTTTCCCATTAAATATCCTGTTTCTTTTTGAGAGAGACAGAGAGAGACAGAGAGAGACAGAATTGTTTGGGATCTGAAGCTGGGTCTGGATCTTCTGAGTGCTTCCAGCTGCTGGTTCAAAACCGGCTTCATGATTGTGAGGCTTTGGACCGCAGTGTGTGGCCCCAGACAAAAGCAACAGTACACACACCAGAACTAAGAGAGGAGAACCACTCAAATACCCAATATTAAAAACATGATGGATGATAAAAACATTATTGGCAGGATTTTTGTTTATCTGCGATTGTGTGTAATAAACTCAATGTTGATTCCATGTTAACTTTGAATAGATACAAAATGATCCATGTGTGAGAAATTCACATCAGTACCAAAGAGTGTTCAGGTGTACGGCTAAACTCAGCACACACACTTTGAGGAAATACTCATTGGTACATTCAATAAACTATATTTAGTCTTGTAAGTTGTGTTTTCATAAAGGAAGTGTGTCTGTGCATGGAGAGTTTTCTGAGTTTGGTTTGGATGGGAATTCTGATTAAGTCATATTTGGCATTTTAATAGCGGTGTGACATTAACAGTGACCAAAGAAAACAGAAACATTGGGAAAAAATTACAGTGTATTATCTTAACCTTCCTTATTGGAGCAGCTGATTATAAATAGGACTTACATGAATTAAAGTATCTAATCACCACAAAGCTGAAACCACAAGACTAAAGAAAGCAGGCGGTCTGTTTGTCTTTCACTTTTTTCTGAAGGGTCTGAAATGTGAGTTTTTTTGTTTTTTTTTGTGTGGAGAGATCTCTACAGGTGTGATGGGGGTAAAATATCTGTGGGAGTGTCACAATGTGCACTTTACATTTAAATCGAAATACACTTAGTCATTAATTTCTCATTTTATTTAGATTTATACAAACATTGTGGTCTTTGATGGAATCGGTGTTGTCTAATGTTAGAATAAATATCACAGCCTCAAATCAAATACACTGAGAAATCCATCACAAGTTTCCCAAAATAACAGCTGATGTGGACGTGGAAACAAAACGGAAAATATTTACTCACTGTTTCAATTAGGCAGCAATTTCACTATAAAATAAAGCAATCATAATTAAAAAAAACATGAAACTAATGTCTAATTCTACAGAGTCTGTATGAAAATACCTGATTCTGTATAGATTTTCATATATAAAGCATGGAAAGATATTATTGGTCAATGCTGCTTTTCCCACCCACCTGCTTTTATATTGCCAGAATATATTTTATATTGATTTGTTGTTTCAGCTGCACAGAAAACAAATACAATGATGAACAATAAAAAAACCCTTTTTCTTTTATATTTATTTTAAGGACTAATTACAATAACAAAGACTAAAAATACAAATTAAACCATTTGACCACAGACCAAAGAATAATAATTGCTCATTTATAAACACACATTCACATACAGCTGATGTAAGGCATCAGACTGTTATAGTCTAAACACTGATATACTCACACTGTTACATTCATATTCCTCTTTCTGTCACATGTACATACATATTCATACAAGAACCTTTGGTTGTAGGTGGTGAAATGGGGTTAATAAAAGCGCAAACTATATTAAATAGTTTTAAATATCTAGTATATCATGATTGGAGGTCAAATCAACTTTATTTAAAGTTTATTATTTGACATGAGTTTAAATCTACTGTGCATGTTTTAATCTGTGCAACTCTGAACGGCCAAAACCGCACGTTGTCGGACCGCAGGCAGCGCGTGCAAGACTCGAACCCGCGGGCGTGTGTAAAGGTGCATTATACAGTGGGAGGAGACGATCGCATTGAGAGATAATTAGCGTGAAGAACAAGCCTTTGGATCGGACCATCGAGCAGACAGGATGAATGGCGCAGAGCCTGGGAAAAAAAACAGCAGCTGAACACGCCACTCAAAGACACAGACGCACAATTAGCCCATGAATGTTATTGTGGAAATGAATGTTGTGTAAAGCTGCCGGTATTTTGCTGGTTTTTTCTTTGCTTAAATAAAAGGAGAAAGTGATGGAGGATTGGACGCAAGGCGACGATCCTGATGGTTATTTCAACAGGCGATTGCGCTCGTGTTCACAGATTAATGCGACAGCACGCGTCCAGATCACCATCATCACCATCATCATCACTTTTATTACCATGATCAGACAGATGCTAGTAAAAACTGCAGAGCTGCAGAATGAATCGGTATAATTTCGCTCTAATCTCTGCTTGACTCTGAGTGAAAGTAATACAGTATTTGTCAGTGTCATCCTTACCCATGCGTGAAGTATGACCTCTGCCTTTAATCCAGTGATTAGTAAACACAAATTGCAATATCTGTGAGATCTAACTGAACACTCAACACTGGAAAGAAGCTGAGACTCAACACAATGATACTGTCATCACGTCTGTTGGAGCATTGAGCGAGCGCTGGTCATTCAACTACTAAAAGCACCATGAACTGGATTGAATATTTCACCAAATTCAAGCCAAACTGCTCAGGTCTTTATATGACAATCCTACATTTACATTAGGCATTTAGCAGACGCGTTTATCCAAAGCGACTTACAATGTGAGAAAAACAAAGAAGAGATAAAGGAAAGCAATAACATCAGCGGTACACAGTTAAAATTTTACCCAGAGTGCAACATTTCAATGCTTGACAGATGTGATACCTGTTGGGAGAGAGGAGAAAAGGTTAGTTTGTTTAAATTCACACTTGTGTCAGGTATTTGTAAAAGAAAGAGGTTTTCAGCTGTTTCTTGAATATAGTGAGGGATGCAGCAGACCAAACAGAGTTTGGAAGATCATTCCACCAGTGAGGGATAGTGAAGATAAAGCTGCGAGTAGGAGGTTGTGTGCCCGTAGAGGAGTGTGTAACAAGACAACGTTCATTCGCTGGAGTGTGTATGTGAATGAGTTTGTGAAGGTAAGATAGTGCAGAGCCAGTGGCGTTTTTACAAGTAGAGATTTGAACTTTATACATGCAGCAACTGGTAGCCAATGAAGGGCAATGAGGAGAGGTGTGACATGGGCTCTTTGAAGACGAGGCAAGCTGCTGCGTTTTGGATCAGTTGTAGTGGTTTGAGTGCCCGTGCTGGAAGGCCAGCCAACAAAACATTGCAGTAGCCCAGCCTAGAGATGACGAGGGCCTGGACAAGGAGCTGTGTTGCATGTTCAGTCAGATAAGGTCGGATTTTTCTAATGTTATGTAAGGCAACCATCTAAGACATTCCTGCAAACAATCCACTAATAAAACATCTAGTATTATGAACAAATAGAGACTGTTACTGAGGTCTCCTGCTTCTGTTTCTTTTGTTTAAAAGACCCCAGTAGAATTTTGAGATCTCAATTTCTTAAATTGTGCTAATTGTTTTAAAAAGTTCCAAATCTATAGTCAAGATTTATATATATACACACTACCAGTCAAAAGTTTGGAAACACTTTACTGAAATGTTTCTTATTATTCTAAAAATCTTTTCATCTAAAGCTGTTTGTTTAAATGTTTAAAATTATTATTGTAGAGTAAAATATAACTGTACCAACATATTAATTTCTGTTTTTCAGAAAATTACAATTTTATTTTAAAAATGTTTTTAAAATGAACGGTTTGGACCAAATATTAAAGAACAAGCAGCCAATAAGGGCATAGTAACTCCTTCAAACTCTTTGAAAAGTTTCTCAAGATAATTACTCATAAAACTGGGTAATAAAACATTTTTGTAAATTCTAGGAAAAGGGTGACTACATTGAATATGCTAGAATATAACCTAGTTTAATTTATTTTCATTTTTTTTAACCACAGTATAATTCCCAAAGTTACATTGTGTTATTTCATAGTTTTGAAGAATTTACTATTATTCTAAAATGTGAAAAAAATATTAATAGAAAATGAGTGTTTCCAAACTTTTGACTTGTAGTGTATATACACAGATATATATATGTGTGTGTGTGTGTGTGTGTGTATATATATTCCCAAACAATTTTGCAGGACAAAACAACTAGATAAAACAACATATCTACTCTGTATCATACATATGTATATACATTTGTACAGTACATACACATATATATATACATACATACATACATACATACATACACGCTTTGCTTCCAGGTGGGGAATTTGGGTTCTTAACAGAGAACAGTATATTTATGACAAAAGATATTTCAATGTCTGGAATTTGAACAGGAATTTATCCTGATTCTCTTGCACATTTTTTTCATTGGGGGTTAAGTTTGTCAGAAAGGAAATGCACTCATGTATAGATTGTACATATTACAAATCTACAAGACGAATTATGATCGTCAAACCATTGGCAATCTTACAGCAGCAGTTTTAGAGTGGCTGTTTCACAAGAAAAAATCAGACTCAACTCTGAAACAGACACATCAGTTTATTTGATGCATAATGTTTTTTACAATAATTTCCTGTAAGTTACTGCAGTGTAAAAATCATCCGCTGTTGCCATTGTAAACATCAGCCTCATTTGAAGAGCACAGAGACAAATCTCAGGTGAATTACAGTGAACAGGAAATAATGATCAGGAAAATAATGCAAAAACTTTTTCTGTAAACAAATGATACTTTTTCTTTTGGGTCTGTTGAAATGTGACCCAGATGTTTTAATGAAATTCACACTCTAGGACATGTCAAAGATTTTTGAAATTAGAGCTGTGTCTGTATTTGGCTGCCCTGAATTAGGGCTCATTCGCATCCAAAACCTCAGAGCGCTTATTCATTTCATCCCAAACTTTATTTCAACTTTGCTTTAGGGCTACAGACTCCTCATACATCATAAGGTTGTTTACTGTTATACCTCTTAACTTCCGCAAACACCTCTTAAATTTTTTGGCAACTAGATTTCAATATCTTCAGTGAAACAGATTTTTTTTTAAATAAATATTTTATTCTGTTATTGGCTTTTCCATGTAGACATTGTTACAGCTATCAAAACAATGTAAAATTCAGTTACATAAGTAACAAATGTAAAATTAAGAAGTTTAATCTTACTTTCTCTGAAAGTAAGACCCTCATTTCCATATGAAAAGTGTCCATAAAATGCTGCTGAACCTTTAAATTAATAACAGTAAAAAAGTAGAAACAGTATATTTATAAACACTGACCAAACACCAAACAGAGAACACTGATTCCAAAAGCATCATTAAAACAAAATGTACACAAGTTTAGAGCCAGTTGGGTATTGGACAGGTCAAACATGTTCATAGAAATCCCCCAACCCAAACAACTATAGTCACAGTGTCCACAGTCACAAGGGTAAATCCTCAAATATACAGAAGGCAGAGGCCTGAGTTCTCTCATATCTCAAAGTTTTGTTGTTTTAGATAGGAAGAGACTGGATTGGACATAACACTGTTTATGGATGAAGTGTGAAGAGCGTGAGCCAAATACAGCCCAGATCTTCTCAAGAGCTCATGGATCTGCTTTACAAGAGTTTGAGACACACTAACACACAGGAACATCAGCCAAATGGACAGAGCCCAGGTCTGCAGTGCTGGAGTGTCATGGTGACCTCTCACCAGGACCAGCTTTATTTTAACTTAGACTGGACAGATGAGTAAGAACAGATTCCCTTCCCCTATTTCTACAAGTGCTGCACCCCTCCAAATGTTCTAGTGTCATAGGTAGACGTGTGCTGAACATATTTGCAAGCATGTGGTGGTTACATTAGTTCTAAAATCAGTGTTTACCTTTGTTTGTATACATTTCTATTCAGCGCTCTGCCTTGCTGCATTTAGGTTCGTCTTGTCTAATACAGAAAAGAATATGATTGTTCAGTATTTTAGGTGGGTCTTTTTCACAGACTCTGTCCCAGAGGGCCAAGATATGAAGGCTCAGTGCTTCTCATACGTACTGCTCAGCTTTACCCTCGTTTAGAATGGTGATGGATCCATTGCCAGTCTTCATCTCGATGCCTTTAGCAGCAGAGTTTTCAGGCAGCAGTGCCAAGTCTTTAAAAACATCCACGTAGTGGGTAAAACCTGGACCCCAGTTCAGTAGGTTGTCCCAGTTGAAGTTGTTGGATCCTTGGCCCAGCTTGTGGTGTAAAGTGTTGTGCTGGTGCTTAGGAGGAGTGTTGTGGATACTGGCCAGGCCGCCTTCCACACGCCGGCTGGAGTATCGCCTCGGTCGCAGCCTCCCACCATGATCCTCGTCATCTGCATCTGACTCATTTACTTGTGAGAGCTTGGGCATGCGGAAACTGTAGGAGACTGCTTTCTCCCGGTCATACTCCATCTCAGAGCAGGTGAAGGAGTCATGGGAGTCACTTTCAGAGGAGGAGTCTGGAGCTGGGATGCCATCGGCAGGGTTCCGGATGCGAGAGAGAGGTCGTCGTCCATCTTCTTCAGATGAGGAGCGTCCGTGATCAGCGCTACAGATGCTAGGATTCCTTGGTCGAGGTGTGTTGAGGCGTTCCACCTCCTCTATGGATAGACCGACAGGTGGCCCGCTTTCCACTGGAATCTGCTCAATGGGCTGCTTTAGACGACTCCCAGGGCGAGAGCTGTCACCCGCCATTGTCTGAGGGCTTTTACTGCGGTGACCCAACCTCATTGCATAGTTAAACATGCCGGGTTGGCACACATCACCCTGGACATCAAGAGGACTGCTCTCACGCCTTGTCAGGTTGAGCTCACGAGTGGGAGTGTTTCGATAGGAGGATGGCTTGGTAAAGGGGGCGGGGCTGTGGCGTGATAGAGGGTTGGGTGTGGGACAGGCTGAATGGCTTAGGGGGATGGAACGGAGCCCCTGGGTGTAGGTGGGCTGGTAGGTGTAGCTGGTGGCCCCCAGCGGGAGAGGGGACTGGCGGGCAAAACCCAGTGGACTGTGGCGCTGAATGGAAAATTTGGGTGTGTGGCTACGGAAGTGTTTGTAATGCTGGATGATGTCAGCGTCTGATGGAGCGATGCTGCTGGCATTGTCGATGTCATAATGTTCCATGTCAGCCTCTGGGCCCATGCTCGGGGCACTGGGAATGGCTTCATTGTTGTGTGGAATATCAGTTTCGTCATAGATCAAGTAGGGATTTTCCCGCTCTATGATGTCAGGTTTGGGGTTTCCTTCTGGCTGTTTACGGACCATCATGTAATCTCCATATGGCGGAATGTTGTTTGGACCACATGCCACATTCTCACTTCCCTTTATTTTCATCTCCTTTGTTTTCTCCTCTTTTGGCATTTTTGTTCTCTTGCAGCCCTTACAGTGGTTGCAAAGTATGAGACCAAAAACCACCAGGGCAAGTACAGTTGCGCAGCTGCCCACAATTGCAGGCACAGCCCAGATGGGCAGGACCATTTCTTCTGCAGTGTGACTTGGACTGCAGGTAAACCCTCCGCTGGCTCCCAGCTTGCACTCCATAGTCTGCGGACACCGGACACCCATACAGGCCACAAGGCTCTCGCACACTCTGCCGGTGTAGGACTCATCGCACACACAGGTGAAACCCCTGTGGGCGCCAGGTACGCAACTGCCACCATGCTGGCAAGGGTTGAATTTGCAGTCACCCGGGGGGACACACTGGTAGGTGTGCCACTGGTTAACACACATCAGCCCATCCCAGCATGGGCTGCTTTCACACAGATTTGGTCCACGACAGCCGATCTTCACTGAGGGGTCTGTTTTGGAGATGGAGACGGTCCTGTGGTCCCCGCTGAAGGGGAGAATCTCTCCGTTATACTTCACATAGGCAAAACACCCATCAAACCCTAGAAAGAAGAAACACATTATTTAAACAGTGAACATATTGGAGATTTCCTTGTTTCAGCCTCACATCATGTGAAGGTTTCCCTCTAATTTGTTTTTGTAGTATGCACTATTTCAGATTTACCCACCTCTACATGGCAGGCAAAAACAAATTCAACTATGATTTGTCTCTTTTCATTGTGGACCGTTCATGTTTAAAGTGTGCCGTTCTTGGCCCGAAGAAGCAGCAAACTGGACCAAGCTGATTGGCCCGATTCTACTCCCCCCCCCCTCCCTCTCAGCCCAAGACTGAATAAAAAAAAAACACTTTTATAGCTCTTGCAATAGAGCCAGAATCGTCTCAATAATAAAATATTTACGAAAAACTTCAGAAATTGATCAGATACATGACAAGATTCATAAATTCAAAAAACTATCCATAAATACACAAGCGATTTGTGTAAATATTCCCCAAAAATTCCCAGAGTAACATATTTTGAACATTTGTCAAGGACATGACTAAAGTTAACGCAAGAATAATTTTGAGAACTTTTGGATTATGTTAGCAAATGTTCTGAGACTGTTCCCTGTTGCTGGGATAATGATGTTACTGTTGTCACTAGATTTGTACATATTCTGAAGAAAATCTGTTCTGTCAAAAGAAACTCAAATCCAGTCCTACACACACACACTCAGAAGTTTGCGCACATCACTCAAAGCATACAGTAGTAATAATTGTCTGTTGTGATGACTGCCTTTGAGATCATCAGTAATAACTCAGTTCTGGACAATCAGAAGGTGCTGACTGATGGGAACTGACCTGGGGCAGGTTTTTGCTGCATGGTTTGCGCTGGGACTCCTCCCAAAGACAGCGTGTGAACCTCGATCCCACCGAAGTCCTGCGTGTTGTGCAGAATGACTTTAGAGCTGGAGCCATCAATACGCAGCGCAGTGGAGGATCCGTTTCTCTGAAGTGTCAGCGTATGCCACTGCCCGTCAGACAAAACTACATCTCCCACAATCCTCTCCACCTTACCGGCTACACCAGCATCAGACACATACTGTAGAAAACCATTCTTTAACTGTCAGACAGAGAGAGACAGACAGAGAAAGCTAGAAAGTCATCAAAATGTCTAAAAATTAAGCTAATTGTTTTTAAGCAAAAGAAATAGTATTTTTACAATGAGGATGGACTCATACATACACACTGTTTCCAAACCCTCATGCTTTGCTGTCTACAGTCTACATCTGCAGCTACCTTCTAAGGCAGCATCCTAAAACTAACATAAAACTTTATAAGTGACTGCAATGTTTTACCTAGGCAGAAAGATCACAAACCTCACAAGCACAGATTGTAGTACGCAGTGCATGAGACTCGAATGAAATGAGATATACAATCTAAGCATAAACATACATTAACACACACAATTTACATTAAAATAGACTGAAATAATATTATTCAAGAGCAAACTGTTGATCAAGCATTTTAGCTGTTTGCTTGTTGCTTTTCATGAAAAAAAAACAAATCTGCATGTGATTAATTTGATTTGACTGCATGTGAAAACAATCAAAATTCTCTTCAACATGCAGATGAGAGAGAAAACATCTTTAAAGTCCTACAAAATCTGGAAATGGAAAACTTGTTCTGCCAGGTACAAAAAAAACAGCAACAATTTCTGGAGAACAAATCGGAGCTGTCCAACATTTTAGCGTGATAAACTGCAAGTGTATTTGTGTGAGCAGTGGCTCTCTGTGGCCTCACTACAGTCATACAGACGGCTGCAGTTGATGATGGGGGTTCAGCCAGTTGGCCATGAGCCTAGAATTGGGACACACACACACACCCTGACTGTGGTGTAGTTGGAGCTCTCCTGAGCGTGCACCAGTGTTCCTGAAGAACTGCGTGTGCGGAACTTCAGCTCCAGGCTGCTGTATTCTGGGACCGTTTGACCAGAGTCCTTCAGCAATCTCACCAGCAGAACATCTCTCTTGCGGCTCTGACTCAAACTGTAGTCCAAACGACCAGAACCATCCAGAGACAGAGCTGTGTCTGCCGTGATGTCTGAGAGACAGACAGAGAGAAAGAGCAGCATCAATCTTATTTACACTCTATACAGCCGTTAGACTTAACAATGTGAACACACTTTCAATTCTAAACCATGACACATTTTCTCATTATAATGTAATATAATAATCAGAATATCTGACTAAAATAGTCTAAATCCCAAAAGTGATCTTTTGTGCTGTAAGACTCACATTTGTCACAGGAGGATCCAGTGAAGCCCTCAGCACAATGGCACTGCCTCCATGACCACATGTCCAGACACGTACCACCATTTCTACAGGGCTCGGCTACACACACACCCTCTAACCTGGGACATCTGTGGAGACACACACACACGCCTGTGAATCACACAAAAAGCTTGAAGACTTCAAGACTGAAGATTTATTTAAAAGCAGCAATCAGCAGCAATAAAATAAAACCGTTCAACCTGCTCCAGAATATTTAGATGGCAAAAAAATTTGACTTCAGCCATGTAGAAAGTCTCCTCGCCTTAAGACTGAATAGAAACTGTCTTGTGTGTGTGTGGTGACAGACCTATCGAGGACGCCATGTGAAGCCAAAGCTTGAGAAGGTTCCAGAGGTCTCCCGTTCACAGCAAACTCCATGATGCATCCAACAAAGTCATGTGTGGCCACCTGACCCTTCCGATGCAGGAGAGCTTCGACCGACCGCACACCTCCAACAGACAGACGGTTTGGCTGAACATCCAGAATCCTGAGAAATGCACAATATTATCATAGGACCATTCTCATATCACACATAATGTCAAAGTGAACCACATTTTACAACCAATCAGACATATTTATGATTAAGGAGATTCCATGAGAACAAATATTAGTATAAAGTATTATTGTCAAATCTACAGCAGTTTGTGTGTTTCTCACCAGTCTGTATGAATGGCTACATTACTGACAGCACAGTATCCTACTTCCTGCTTCTCTCCACACAGATCAACAGTGAGAGACGCCGCCTACAACAGACAGACAGGTCAAACGACAGTTACAACAAAGACAGACAGCTTCAGCAGACAGAGAACAGCAGGCAGTTTAAGCAGACAGACAGATCAAGCAGACAGCAGACTGAAATAGACAGGTTAACAGACATCTCCAACAGACAGACAGGTCAACTGACAGCTACAGCACGCTCCTAAATAAATTACCACCATTCCTGTCCTCCTGATGCTATGTGACCTGTGCAGAGGAAACGCCTCAGAGGAGACATAGAAAAACAGGAGTGAGGAGCTCTACACAACCACAACATCATAAACAAACCAGAGGTCAACAGAACCTCAACGTTCAGATGACTAATGCAGTCATGTTACATCATCAGAGAGGAATTCTGAACTAATAATGGAAACTTTTAAGTCTCTTAGCTCTGCTAACTGCTGATACAGACAACTTCCTGTTCAAATCCAGCATCTGGCCATTGCATGAAACTTCAAAAAGATGAAGCAGACCACAGCCCATCTCTATTTTTGAGGAGTCACACACTACTGCAAAACATTTCTACAAGGGAACTATGTCGCTTTTAAAAATGAATATCAAAGGCACATTCATATTTAGCACATATTGAAAGTGACAAGTTTTTGTCAGTTATGGTTACCCATAACCGAAATGTGACCTCTGCATTTAACCCATCCTTTGTGAGGAGTGAACACACACACTGGAGCAGTGGGCAGCTATCACTGCAGCGCCCGGGGAGCAATCGGGGGTTAGGTGTCTTGCTCAAGGGCACTTCAGTTGCTGCCTGCCGGCGCTGGAAAAGAACCAGCAACCTACTGATTACAAGCCCGACTCCTTAACCAATAGACCACAACTGCCCCAAATAAACATGTTTCTGTTCCTTGGGATTAGAACCCATCACTTTGGCATTGCTAGTGCCATGCTGTATCAATGTGAGCTACACAAACCCCACTTTCAACTCTTGCAGAGGCAGAGTTGTGCTGTGTAAACGCTAGGCTGAATTCTTTGGGTTAGAAGTGTCCCATTATCCTGTACTCATCTAGACTGTGGCAGTCTGAGAATTTGGAGCAGGACACAGATGGCTTTAAACAGCATTCTCAGAACCAGTGTATTAAATAGGTTTGGCTTTAGGTTGTTTTTCTAAAGCACATTTTTGT
The DNA here is from genome assembly GCA_036877625.1 of Ambastaia sidthimunki. Classification (NCBI taxonomy): domain Eukaryota; kingdom Metazoa; phylum Chordata; class Actinopteri; order Cypriniformes; family Botiidae; genus Ambastaia; species Ambastaia sidthimunki. The sequence goes on along the minus strand of JAZGTK010002639.1, from coordinate 11,876 downwards.
TTTTTTTTCTCATTTATCAACCTTCTTCGCTGCAACATACAATTCGAAAGCAATTGAAGAGTAAAAAACATGGCAGTTGGCCAACTCTAGATAAACTTTAACTCTCCTGTAAACAAAACAGCCGTTCGTTCAGGACAGCATGCCAGAAACCAACACATCTGGCTGATGGGTAAACTAGGACATTCAAACTAAACAAAAGCACCATTGACTGTCTGAGTTCAGCTTTTTTCATGGGGGAAAACAAGGGACCATGTTTAACTTAACCATCTGCTCAAGCATGGACAAGGAAAAAGCTACAGAACCACAGAAGTGATCCATATCAGCTTCTCCAAAGACAGAAATCAGGTTCGCTTTATTGTACTTTAGGTGACAAATGCTGTCCTTTTTCACAAAACACAAGCAAAATAAACCTCTGCAACACCTCTGTTGCACATGTTAAATCCAAAACTCAAGATATGACACACAATTGGACTGTAAATAAAAGTTGACAGACTGGACTTACCACGCCTGCCCTTCTGGCGATGACGGTGTGAAACTGTCCGTCTGAAACCCTGATGCCTGTTGTGAGTTTGTAAGTGCCACTCCCCAGATTAAATGAGAACCTTACTTGGCCATTGAGGATCTCAAGTGCCAGAAACTCAGCCTTGTCACCAGTCTGGTTGTCATGATTGTACATGAGTAGGGCGTTTTCCTTCAGAGTGGCAAACTTGATGTAGATGTAGTTGTTGTTGGGGTCAAGACTGGGGAACTCCATGTACGAGAGCTCCTCAAATCCATAACTGTTCAGTTCACAGTGCTTGCCAAAAACACCTGCAGAGGAAAAAGTGGTTTACTACCTTTCTGCACTGTCAAAGCAACACCACAATGACAAATGACATTTGTGGCACAACACACAAAAATGTAAAAATATAATGTTAAAATTACCACAATATGTGCCAACTGCCAAATTGTACATACTTTTCTTTGCTCTGGAACACTTTTGTCCTATTATTTTCCATTACAGTGTAGCACATACTGAAGTCCAGAGTTAACAGCAGATGTTAAACCTTGAGCTGGGCTTGGGGCTGAGATGACTTACCAAAGGAACAATGACAGTAATAGCCTTCCATCCGGTTTTCACAGGAACCCCCATTAAAACAGGGGTTACACTCACAGTGATTGATAACGGAGTCACAGGCTTTTCCTGAATTCATGAAACAACACCAATGAGAAACAATGAGGTGAGCATGACACAACATCGTCAACATCACATGGGGATCCCAGAACCAAGTGTTTTCCTCTCTCACTTCTTGAGCACTTCATTGTTCTAATGTAAACAAACTGAAGTCTTAAACCTTTTAAATGAACCCAAGCTTCTAAAAAAAGTTGTAAAAATCTGTATGTATTAGCTCATCCACATTATCTGCACTAGTTCTGGGAGATCCAATAAAGTGCTTATCAAAAACACACACATATACCTTAAAACTGTGATGAAAAACAGGATGACTGGTCAGGAAGACAGAAAGTCTGGGGTTCAGCCTAAGTGCAGGCACACTACTGTAAGTTAATAGGTGTAATTTTCCAACAGCCCCATTTATCAGGGGCCTCGATGTGAACACACCATAGTCATTTGTTCATAATAAAAAAAAAAAATTGACTCTGAGCTTAAAACAAAACATCTGTTATTAGCCACACTTGCCTAAACAAAACTGATTTAAAATAATACACACAATACATACAACTAATACACACAACTATCACACATGCTTACTTAAACTTTCCCATCATAAAGGCTCATAAACATGTACACGAACAGATTTAAACTCAATTTATTGTAGAAACATTGTTCTTTACAAAGGCTAAAATGAAGCTGGTGTAATTAAACATTTTTATACAAGATCTCTGCACATAAAACTAAACTCTAAGAAAACAGTCGTTGTTTTTTGGTCTGTGAATTAAACTGCATTCAAATAGAACCAACGTAGCCAGATGATGGTTTAGCTTAGTAAACTACTTTAGGTACAAAGTACATGTTTAACTTCATGTGTAGTGGGACCTCAGAAAAAGACTGCTAACTTTATATCTTTAATAGGCTGTGAGACTAATCATCTCTCTTCATTAATGTAAACATGACAAATTCATCTGCAACACAGCTCCCAGGTTGTGACCCTAAAGAAACTACTTTTGGCAATGGCCACTGTATGTTTAGATTACAGCACCTTTTTCTTGGCCCAAAACATGAATACAGTTTATGTGCCTAACATCTGTGGTTGTGTTAAATGTGTAAAATGTAAATTGTTGTAAAAAAAAAAAAAGTAAAATGTGTAAAATGTAAATAAAAAAAATAACAAACCGTACCTGCAAATCCAGATTTGCACAGGCAGTTGAAGCCCCCGGGGTTATTCTGGCATAGTGCCCCATTCTGGCATGGGTTTAAAAGACACTCATTAACATCTCTCTCACAGGCCATCCCAGTGAAACCATCTGGACAGGAACAGGAGAATCCACCCACTAAGTTATGGCAAGTTCCTCCATTGTGGCAGGGTGCCGGCTGGCACTCGTCAATGTCTGTCTCACAGAGGGCACCAGCATATCCTGGCCTACAGTCACAAGCATATGGCTTCAAAGGATGATTTGAGACAAGGATGACTGGAACACTTTGCTCCATCTTCATGCTTGACTCCACACCCAGGCGTCTCCTGCAACTGCCTCCATTCTGACATGGATGGTGAGAGCAGGGATCATGGTCCACTGATTCAATCTTGACTCCAACCTGCCTGTGCAAAATCTCCTTGATGCTCTGAAAGAAAGTGGCCACTCCACTTGGAATAATGTACTGCCCATGACCACGCTTGACTGCTGCCATTAGGAAGGTGTTGTTGTTAAGTTCAAATAGCCCATAGATATGAACCCCGGTGCCCAAACCAGCTAGTTGTGAATTTGCGATGTGCAAGAACCTGAGGTAGTGATTGGTAAGGAAATCACTGGTGCTTTGGGAGGCAAGACATATTAGAATGCTATTGTCCACGGTGGCATTATTGAACCCAATGAAGAAAATGCGCACATGGCTGTTGACAGCTTCATGGACCCCATCGCTGCTGCGCACATTTAAATCAAAAGTGCCATCTGTGGACCGACTGTTTGACCTAAGGTCACAGGTTCCTGTGGGAATGCTAAAGAAAGAAGCTGCTGGGGGAGTCAGAGAACAGTGGAATGTGTCCTGAACATCTGGATCTTGTGGTTTCACCACCCCTAGTAATCCTCCAGGAAACATGTTACCAAAATAATGGACATAGATCTCCACGGAGCGAGACTCAGAGGGATTATCATTCTGATCATTGACTTTGACATGGACAGTTCCTGTGGAAGACATCTGAGGAATGCCTGAGTCTTTGATCATAACAGAAAGGTAGAAATCATTGATATGCTCTCTGTCAATCTCCTGACTGGTGGCCAGCTCCCCAGATGGACTAAGAGTAAAGTAGCTGGATGTTGATCCAGTGTTGATAAGACTGTAGGAAAAGGGCCCTTGATTTGGTGCAAGATCTGGATCAGTTGAGCTAAGAGTCATTACAGGTGTTCCTGGCCTCTGGTTCTCCATGACCTCTCCACTTGTAGTCACCAAAGTTGGTCCATTATCGTTAATATCTTCCAGGGTCACAATTAAAATAGCACTACCGGTGGCAGCTGGGGAACCCAAGTCCACTGCCAGAAGAGTGAGGTTGTACACAGGCACTGTTTCCCGGTCCAGTTCTGCGGCCACAGAGACCTGTCCAGTTTGAGGGTTTATAGCAAAGGTACTGATGTCATAGTTAATAGCAATAGTATATGTGAATGTGTTCCAGCTGGGGACAGAATCTGAATCCTTGGCACTGACAAACGTCACCAGGTCTCCAGGAGACAGTCCCTCATTCACCTGAACATTATAGACCTCTTGGCCAAATACAGGGGGATCGTTGGCATCCAGAACAGTAATATTCACAATCACCTCATCAATATCTGCCCCTCGTATGATCCCTGCATTCTTAGCCAAGACTTGGAGATAAATCTTTTCTTCTCTTTCATGATCAAGTGGTCCAGAGATATAGATCTGGCCTGTCTTTTTATTAATGCTAAATCCTTTTTTCTTGCTTCGGCCAAAAATCAAGTAATAGACTATGCCATCTTCTCCCAAGTCTCTGTCGCTAGCAAACACCTCACCAATGACCGTGCCTTTAGCAGCAGCTTCTGAGACCTCAAAATAGTACTGTTTTGACACAAAGCGAGGAACATACTCATTGGCTCCTTTTAGCTGAATGTAAACATATGCAAAACTGCATCTTTCTTCATCTGGAACATTAAAAGCTTTGATTGTCAGGTGATATATCTGTTTAGCTTCATAATCTAGGAAACCTTGTGTGGTGATGATACCCGTGTTGGGATCAATTATAAATAGGTCACTGTCTGATGACTGAATGACATAGACCATCACAGCATTTGACCCAGAGTCTTTATCCGTTGCATTCATTTTTAATACAGTGGTGCCACTGGGGACGTTTTCCTGTACAACTGGGAAGTACTCAACAGGGTCAAACACGGGAGGGTTATCATTTACATCAGTGACATGAATATTAACTGTAACATAACTTGTCTTGGCAATCCACCCTCCATCTGTTGCTGAAACTCTGAGTTCATGTTTCTGCTTGTTCTCGTAATCCAGCAGTTTTGTTGAAGATAAAACCCCTGTTTGACTGTTAATTGAAAACAAGCCATCGTCATTACCTGAGGAGATGTTGTATGTAATTAGGCCATTCATTTGTTTGTCTTTGTCTTTATCTCTTGCTGAAAGAGTGCGAATAGCTGTGCCCACAGTCAGACTTTCAGACACAGTGACTGTTACTTGGTTCTGCGAAAATTCTGGAGTATAATGATTCTCCTCTGTAACAACTATTCTGACAGTTGTCTTAGCTGAGAGGGGAGGGTTCCCTTTGTCACTTGCTGTTATTTCAAGCACGTAAACTTTATTGGTGTCTGCTGTGAGTGAGGACGCTACTAAAAGGGATCCGGTTTGTTTATCTAAGCGGAACTTGCTGGAACTGTTCCCTCCAGATACAGCATACTCTATTTCAGAGTTTAGCCCAAAATCCTTTTTCTCATGGGCTATAACTCTGAGGAGTTTGGTGCCGACCTTTACACTTTTAGTGACAGGAGTAAAGTAAAAGGCAGGTTCAAATATGGGTGGGTTATCATTGCTATCAACAACATTTATGATAACTGTAGTTTCGCTCATGAGTGGCTTAATACCTCGGTCTGAAGCACTGACAATGAAACTGTGCCGGTTTACATTTACATTACTGTGCTCAGTAGAGTTTTGATACCTGAGCTGCTGTTTAATGAAGATCTCGCCAGAGGTGGAGTTGATTCGAAAATACTCTGTTTGGGATCTGATAAAGTAAAATATTTTACCATTCAACTCCTCATCAGGATCTGTTGCAGAGACTTGTAGCACAAGGGAGCCTACCTCCATCAGCTCAGGATAGTCCAGATAATATGATGGCTTGCTAAATCTAGGAGCATTATCATTTAAATCTGTCACAAATATTGTGACATCTGTGCTAACAGTCCAACCTGAATCATGTGCAGAGACTTTGACAATGTAGTAGTCAGTGTCCTCTCTGTTAAGGGGTCTACTGATGGTGATGTCTCCTGTGCTGGAGTGGACGATGAAGGGGAGGCTTATGTCGCTAATGGAGTATCGGCTAACAGCATTAGCACTTACATCTTCATCTGTGGTCGTTACTCGGGTAACAGTGAAGCCTACTGGTGCATTTTCAGGCACAGCAGCACTAAAAATTTTGAAGAATCTCGGAGCATTATCATTAACATCCAGAACATTGATCAACACTTTGACTGCAGTGCTTTTTGGAGGGCTGCCTCTATCCGTCGCCTTCACTCTCAAAGAATACTCGGCAACCTGCTCTCGATCCAGAGGTTGTGTAGTGCGGATTTCACCAGTAACCTGGTTGATGCTAAAGCTGTTGTCTCTGTTGCCATCGATGATTGCATATTCTAGCTGCCCATTTGGTCCATTGTCTTGGTCAACTGCAGAGACTATCAGCACACGTTGAGGTGAGAGGTTTTCTAGAATCTCTGCATGGAATGGCTCTTGTTCAAACACAGGATAGTTGTCATTAATGTCCAGCACAATAATTTCTACTTTCTCATAGGCTGAGTAGGGAGGAAATCCTTGGTCCCGTGCCTCCATCCATAAAACATACTTCTCAATGTTCTCATAGTCCAGAGGCTTTTTAATGGATAACTCCCCTGAAAGTTGATCTATATGGAATGCATTATCCAGGTTTCCACTTGAAATGTAAAAGGACAAAGGACCTGCTCTGAGTGACGTTCCAGTCACTTTAGTGATAACAGTGTTTGTGGGTTGGTTTTCTGGGAAAGTGAAGGTCTTCTCTTTGACTCTAATATTGGGGAAATTTCCTCCAGTAACAAAGCGAACCGTAACCGTGGTGCTGTCGGTTTTGGGGTTGTTGCCTCCATCCTTTACATGGACAGTGAAGGTGACCTCTGAACTCCCAGTAAGTTTATCTTTGGCTGTGATAGCACCTCTGATTGGGTCTATCTTAAACTTTTCAGAATTCCGTCCAGCGAGTGAATAGTGAAGCTGAGCGTTTGAGCCAGAATCTTCATCCGTTACTGTAACAGCAAAGACCAGTGAACCTGGGAACAACAGAAAACAAATAAGTAAACATTAACCATTTAGGCAAACTCAATTAACATTTCAACTAACAGTGTGAAGTGTCACATACCTGTGGAGGTAAAGGCAGGTATGTGAGTGACATAGGGATGATGATGAAAGCGTGGAGGATTGTCATTAATGTCGGACACCACCACAGACACTGTGGCTGAGCTGGACAGGGGTGTGGGCTGTCCGCCATCCACAGCCACCACCAGCAGCTTGTAACTCGCCTGTGTCTCTCGATCCAGCAGGGAGCTGGTGATGATTTGGCCTGTGGACGGGTTTATGGAAAACTGACCACCCTCCCCACTGAGACTGTAACTGTAAACCAAAAACAAGATTATGGTAAAGAAAGACCCCAACATAACATGCATTCCCTGTATGCTTTGTGCAGTAATTGTCACATTTCACTCTTTATTCTGATTCTGAACCTAAACTTTAGTTGTGCTGTTTTTGGGGCTATAGTAATACAATTTTTAGTGCACGCCTATAAGTGTCAGGAACTAAACACCTTTACTTAATCTACCCCCCTCTGATCTTTGTCATTTTATTCTTATTAGCATTTGTTTAAAAGAGTGGAGCATGTTGCCCACCTAGTTCATAAGCTTATAAGAGGGAAATTGACCATCTACATGATTGACAGGTGTTTGCGTGTGTGTTACCTAATCACTCCACTGAGTCCCACATCAGCATCTGAGCTGCTGAGCAGCAGAACATCACTTCCTGTGGGAATGTCTTCAGGAATGGTTGTATGGAAAAACATTGAGCTGAATAATGGAATATTATCATTTACATCACCGACCAAAACTATTACTGTAGCAGAACCACTCAGAGATGGAGATCCTGAAGAAACACAAAGAAAAACATTTTAAGAGACAAAAAAAGTCTCAACTTGGTGGGTCATATTTCCAATCAAATAAATAAATTATAACTTTTTATATTAAAAAAATTATGTATTTTGCATTGCAACATTTTCATGACAATGACTACAAAGTGAATAAACTAATTCTAAAGTAAAACTGAATGTGAACATCTGAACGTTTAGAGGATGTTTATAATAAAAACGTCAAAAAAACCTTAATGGTCTCCCCCCCTCTTTTTTTCTCTCTCACACTTTTTTGTCTGTTTCCTATGTTCTTTTATAATTAGTTATTAAATACAGATGTTTTAAAATTCAAACACCCCAAATTAACATCCCAATCCAAAACATCTCTGTTTAAATCCAACCTTCGTTCTGTTTCAAATCCTCCATCCACAGTCACCCGCAGTGCAGACCAATAATCTGCCCATCAACTTGGTCTCACAGCGCGTCCAAACACTCTGGAATGTTTAAATATATCTGGGCCTTTGCAGGGGGTGGCCAGCTTACGTTTTCAAATAGTGAGGCACACAGCAAAAATTTGAAAAAGAAAGACACACTTTCAGCACAAATCAAGCCCGCAGGCCAAAGAGGAGAAGCGGCCCATTGGGTCTGCGGGGATGAAGTTTAATAAAGAGCAGATGAAGACAGAAGTGACTGGAACATCTGGTCCTCTCGCTGTGAATGAATGTGATTCAAATGAATTTGCTGTCTGCATAAATTCAACCTCTGACGTACCTTTACCGTGCTGCACTGTACAGAAACATAATGAGAAAAATACAGCACAAACAAACAAGGCGAAGAGACAAAACAAAATGCACACAGAATGAATTTCTTCATGTGTGCAACCAATTAGAGGCTAAGAGAGAGACTGGCAGAGAGAGGTGTCCTTTCACTGATTACTGTAATTAATAACACGTTTAAAAGCGGTTAGCATCTCATCCTTACTGCAAAGACAAAGAGATTAACATGATGTTACATTAGCATTTATCTGACAAGCAGAAGGAAACATGTTTCCATCTAGATGCGTAATTTCTCAGTACTGCTAGTCAACTAGTTGCCCAGAGAAGCAGTGGACCAGACTCAACATGCCGAGTCTCTGCTGGTAAGACACTGTCTGCTCATGTGAGGAAAAACCATGAAAGTAATGTTATCCACCATGTCTAACTGAAGCAGATTATTATTATAACAGGGGTCATGTCATGATCACGGTTCAAGGGTCGTATACGCAGCAAGATGAACTGTTTGTTTCAACATCACTTATTCAAAACGCAACATATAATATGGAGAAACAACACAGTGAATAAGATGTTCTGAAACATGACTGACAGCAGAGCACAGACAGCAGATGTCCTGAGTTTATTCATTACTCGCATCACATGCATACAGATGCAGATGTATGTAAATGTGACAGGTGTTCATTACTCATTCAACTTCATACAGTAAGACTGCAATAACTTTGGCTGGATGGTGGAGAGGTTCTAATATTTGATTCTAATATTTGGTCTAGAACCAGCCTGCAGTGTAAACCTGCTTCTGTTCTGGAGGGGAGAGCTTTAGTCCAAACATAGCTTAACATTTCTTTGCTATTGTTTCTGTAAGAACCAAACCCTGTTTACATTTTGACGATCGTGCAGAACGCTTTCAGACTACAGTGATGAGTGATGAGTGTTTGCAGTGGACCTCTGTGTCTGTGTGTGCACCCGGCTGCACTGTAGGAAAGTGCTGCATTTTGAAGAGGACTGCGGTCTGACAGACAGTGGTTTTCAAACTGTATTCTGTGGGGTAAAAAACTTAATGTACAAATACACACAGAGTTACTTTGCAAAATATGTTTAGACGAGTATTCAAATAAACGTATTCATTTATAAATGTAAACAGCTAGAAAAGACATCTGATGTTTGTCAATAACGTTTGGAAACATGCATTATGTCTTAAAATGACACAGTGTAATATTCCTGCTGCGGTCTGTGCTGTCAGTATAAATCAAACAGAAGAAAACATGAATCACTGAATAACTTTAATAAGAGTTTAACAAATTAATAAATTGCTACAAGAGAACAAGTTGTTTATAAGATTATGAAACTGTTCATAGAACTCTGAGGAGCACTAACAATATATTTATTATTAATATTACCTAAAAAATACACATTAAAATGTAAGATACACATTAAAGTATGTTAAGATATCATACGCATTTAGTATGTTAAGTTATCTGTATGTATACCATAATGCCATAAAACTGTCTTATTGGTTTGGTGGTTTACAAATATGGCCTCTCTTTCAATTAATTTTGCAATCTATGTTAGTGAGCACACTATTAAGATTAAAACAGTCCAGAAAATACAGCTGCAAGCAGCGATGACAGGCCAAATCACTACATCACCATCGCCACAAAGAACTTTTTCTGAAAACAAGTGCACAGTGGACACTTGCCTTTAACTCTAAATACTCCACTGTTACTTACTGAGTATTTTAAATCCATTTTAGTTGGTACTTCCTGCTGCCAGTTGGCGGTGCTATAACTGATTTACAATTGAGTCACAATGTTACATGTATTGCTATATATTGATTGCCTTGTCATGGCAAACCGTTGGAGATTTTAACAATCCGTTCACAATTTAACATCTGTAATATCTCAGATTCTAACCCCATTACTTTAGTCAAAAGGGGGCGCAATTTAGTCCGACGACTTTGGCGTGTGCCAAGTTTCAGAAGAATTTCAGCATGTTATGGGACCCTCAAAAACCTTGGGGAAAAATCCTAAGGAAAACAACAGAAAAACAATTCCAAGCTCTCATACAGAGCATCTTTACTGTTTCTGAAAGCAGGCCTCAGGATCAGAGAGAACCAGAGAACTCTTATACAACTCTTTCTCCTACACAAGAATGAAATGCAAAGCCGATCGAGATGTCTGCTGAAGTCTTTTGCTTTCTACTGAGAAAAACACCACAGTTATCTTGTGTGCTCCTCAGATCTCAACAATGTCTCAATAATACTAAACTCTGAAACCTAAAGTTAATATGAATTCAAATATATCTCATCAAATTAATCTGAAAGAAAACAATCATTTTCTTACTCATGAAATACAAGAGAAGTCTGTTAAATCCTTATAGACAAAGTAGAAATCTCATAACATATCCAAGAGTCAATAACATGTCATTTTGACTGTGTTCAGATATTAAGATTCTTACACAAAACACACAAACACAGGCACACACACACACACACACACAGACAGACAGACAGACGCACACAGAGGCACACAGACACACACAGACACAAGAGTCAATAACATGCCATTTTGACTGTGGTCAGATATTAAGATTCTTACACAAAACACACAAACAGAGGCACACACACACACACACACACACACACAGACGCACACAGAGGCACACAGACACACACAGACACAAGAGTCAATAACATGTCATTTTGACTGTGTTCAGATATTAAGATTCTTACACAAACACAAAAACACTCTTGTGAGTGTAGCTGTCTAACTTTTGTAGTTTAACAGACTAACCTTTAATGGGAGTTTTTGTCATTTATAAATTAAACATATCATATGTGTTGGAACAGCCAAACTGTTCAGGTTTATTAGGTGTAAAGTTTGTGAAGGCTTGGTTTTATAAAGATGTTTGTTTGACATTATTCACACATACTGTTAGGTCAGAATTATTAGGAAGACACAAGTCCCTTAAAGCCAGCCTAAAGACAGACACACACAGACAGACAGACACACACAGAGGCACACACACAGAGGCACACACACACACATAAAGACACAGACAGACAGACACACACAGAGGCACACACACAGAGGCACACACACACACACATAAAGACACAGACAGACAGACACACACAGAGGCACACACACACACATAAAGACACAGACAGACAGACACACACAGAGGCACACACACAGAGACACACAGACACACCTCAGTTACTGCAGCTCTGTTTGTCCTGTAACTGTTCAGTGTTGAGAAGATAAAGAATGTTAATGACTGTGGGTCTGTTTAAAGACTCAAAGCTTTTCTGTCTCTCTGACACTGAATGGGTCTTCAAACACTTCCAGAAGCAGAACTCAGTCCCTCCATCAGCACATCTAATGAGTTCATTTGTGTGCTCTGCACTGTATCTCTGCACTGAAGATGTTTTTTCGTCATTTCACTGCCGTTAAAATGTAATCTCAATAAATAAAACATTGCAAAACAGCCTCTTACTGAGTCTCAATTTCCAGTAGAAATTTCTAAATACACTGATTAGAGAAATGTTTGCAGTGTAGAGTTTGAC
>JAZGTK010002638.1:0-30830 GCA_036877625.1 Ambastaia sidthimunki | reverse complement strand
GAAAAAGCTTTTCATCAGCGCTAAATGATATGTTAAACACTAACAATTGACTAAAGCCGTCATTATATATTATATATTATCATATATATATATATTACATAACTTTTATTTCGTAACCTGCAGTAAAGATTTGCAAACCCTCATTGCTAGTATAACTTAACCTCACTGGTAAACCATCAAACCTCTGCAGATATTGATATGTGATATTGACGTGATTCTAAACCAATCAGATATTCACATCCCTCAAAACAAAAACGGTAGCGGGAACCGTCAACCAATCATCGACTACGGTAGGCGGGTTCTAGTTTACGTAACCTATTTATTGTATCTTCCCCCACTGCACAGTGTGTCTCGTCGACAAGCGTGTGGCACAGCGCGTACAGAGATAGTCGGTAGGATGTCTAAGGAGGTATGTTGACTGAAAAATAACTAGTATTAGATTTTGAAACGATTAGGCTTCACGCATCACTAATTTTCTGTGATGCGGGTTTTTTATTGAATATAGAATATGAGCTTATTATTGTTAATGCAAATGCAACGGCCGCCATTTTAACTCCTGCAGCTGTATATGTAGACCGTCCAGGTTAAGAGAAATTCATTCGTATCAGTAATCGAGCTTGCATTTTATATGCACTGCTGGTTAATAGTGATAAATAGAAAATAAAATTACACCAAAAGTGTTGCGATCGCCATGTATCGGCCTTTTGGCTTTGATACCCAACATGGCGGAAGTGTTTCCCCTCCCCCTTTATATAAGGATCAATTAAAAACATCGAGTTATAGGTTTAATTAGGATTTATATTCATTTATAATACACCATATGCATAGTACAATGCACAATTTGAATGCAAACCACAATTATGGTCTGTTTTCAGGGCCCACCGCGCGAACCGGAGCAGCTGCGAAAGCTCTTCATCGGCGGACTCAGCTTCGAAACCACAGATGATAGTTTGCGGGCACATTTTGAGCAATGGGGCACATTAACTGACTGTGTGGTAAGTTTCTTCTTGAACATTATGAATTTAATGTTTTAGATGTGCAACATTGCTAGTTAAATGCTACACCTGTCATTCATTGCTCCCTTTTAAGTGGTGTTTTGTGTGCTTTCTTTATAGGTGATGAAGGATCCGAACACCAAGCGTTCCAGAGGTTTCGGGTTTGTCACTTATTCCAATGTGCTTGAAGTTGATGCCGCTATGGATGCACGGCCACACAAGGTGGACGGGAGGCTTGTAGAGCCCAAGCGAGCAGTTTCTCGAGAGGTGAGTTTATCTTTATGATGCAAATCCTCTTTGTAAGCTGTATGTCAATGCAAATGCCCAACTGAATGCATCTTCTGGCCTCCATGTTCCAGGACTCCAACAAACCTTTCGCTCACACTACTGTCAAGAAGATCTTTGTGGGTGGGATTAAGGATGATACAGAAGAAGACCATCTCCGTGATTACTTCACAGAATTTGGCAAAATAGAAGCCATTGAGATCATGGTTGACCACAAGACCGGAAACAAAAGAGGTTTTGCCTTCGTTACATTCGATGACCACGATTCTGTTGACCGAATCGTCAGTAAGTGCTTTCCGTGTTTGTTTCCATTCCTGCTCGTTTCTAATTTCAATTTGCAGTTTTAACCTTTTGTTTAATGCCTCCCCCAGTTCAAAAATACCACACTGTGAATGGACATAACTGTGAGGTCAGAAAAGCTTTGTCTAAACAAGAAATGCAGAACACTGGAATGAACATGAGAGGTAACTTTTTAATTTAATTTTTATATGTATAATTGTCTGTCTCGTACACATGCTTTTCCTGAAAATTCTCTTTCTTTTAGGTCGTGGAGGTGGCAACTTTGGTGGCCGATATGGAGGTGGTGGTGGTGGTGGCGGCGGCTACAACAACAATGACTTTGGGGGTGGTGGAGGTGGTGGCAGAGATGGATACTTTGGTGGAAGAGGTACGAGTCTACCCTGCATTGTTAAAAGTGATCTAATCAAATGAATTTCAGTTTACATTTGCATGATCTGTGCTCAGGAGGCAGAGGAGCTGGAGGTTATGGAGGTGGGGACTGCTACAACAATGGATTTGGAGGCAATGGTACGGGTTGCTTCATTTTCTAAACATTTCCATATTCTTTACTGTAATTTGATGCTGTAAATGTTTTACTGTAACTGTGTTCTGTATTTAGGTGGTTATGGTGGAGGTGGTGGCAGTGGTCCTGGTGGATATGGTGGTAATCGTGGCTATGGAGGTGGTGCTGGAGGAGGGCAAGGTTATGGCAACCAGGGTGGAGGTTATGGCAGCGGTGGTGGTGGTGGTGGCTTTAACGATTATAACGGCAGTGGAAACTTTGGAGGTGGTGAGTAGATGCGTCGTCTTTAACGTTGTAAACTGACCATACGAGATGCAAAAGCTTTTTCAGTATTAACTGGATGTGGTAAATGTGCAGGTAATTTTGGTGGTGGAGGAGGAGGTGGCCACTACAATGACTTTGGCAACTATAGCAACCAGTCGTCCAACTACGGCCCCATGAAGGGCAACTTTGGGGGTGGTGGTGGAGGAGGAAGGAGCAGTGGCCCCTATGGCGGTGAGTTACCCATGTGTTTGACACGTTCCCTTTGGAATTCCCGTAGGGAGTCCGTAGATGTCGGTTCTAAACGGGTTCTTCTGTCTCAGGTGGCTATGGAGGCGGTTCAGGAGGTGGATATGGAGGCGGATCTGGAGGCCGACGATTTTAACTTCAGAAAGGTCAGCATCTCATTCCCCAGTTCAACCTGAACTTACACTTTTGCAGATGACTCACTAGTTTAGGGTAACCATGGCAACCACTAAGTCTTGGACTGAATCTTCTTTACTCTTCACTAAAAATGCAAATGTGGTGTAGAAACGTCCCTCAGGTAGTCTGCAGCTTAACATGTGTGTTCATATTGTTCAACAGGACTGAGTGCTTTAGGAGAGGAGAGCGAGAGAGGTGACAGGGCAGATGCAGGTTTACATCCTAGATCTGCTCAGCCAAACAGGTGTGGCAGGTTACAGCTGCCACCAGAAGAAGTGTACAGTAGTGCTTGTGTGTGACGTCATGAACTTTACCATCATGTAGACTTTGTTTTAAAATTGTCTATGGAAAAGCATTCCAGTGAGGTTTTATGTAGAATTACTTTTCAGTTAAGGATTTGATTTGTGTAACCAATCATGGTCAAATAAAACATCCTTTTTGTTTTTTAAAAGGCGTGCTGTTTTAGTCATTTGGGGGTTCTGGGGGTTATAGTGATGTCACAAACTACAGGATATAGATTCTTTTTAAATGTAACTTAATACAACTGCTTTTTCCACAAGCGTTTAAATTTGAATGTAACAAGCGATGCAATGCATTAACAACACGAGTCACGGTCAATTGAACGAAAAAAGCGTATCGCAAGTGTCGAGAGTAGCGTACGTGAGGCTGCAAAGCAGTGTAGCCATGGAAACAAGCTGAGGGGGTAGCAAGATCGTCACCCTGTGAAGAAGCGAGAACAGGGAGTGCAGGCCTCTCAGAGACTAGCAGGCAGCCGCTACCAAAAATAACCTCTGTAGGTAAGAACAGACTTCATTACCGCTGGTTACTGTAACTCATGACTGTTTATTTGGCAGAAGCTGTACAGTAAATCTGAACTTCAGTGTTGTGATGGGAGTAACTGCAGTTAGAATAGTCGATTGGTGGTCAAGATTTGTCAAAATACATAATGCATGCCCATGTGTGTGTGTGTGTGTGGACAGACTTAAGCTTTCTGATTGTAACTTACTGCCTTTTGATTTCAGGATCTGAGTGAAAATCTCTGAAACGAAAGGGCAATTGTCTGTCCAAACTGGTGAAATTATAAAAGGTAACAATGATCTTTTCTAATGCAGTTGTGTTATTAAAAACAAACGTTCTCTGATCTCTTATTTTCTCTTTCTCCAGGACCAAGATGCAGCTGGAAAGGATTTTAACTTTTTATATATTTTTACTTTTTTTTACTTTTAAATAAATTTTAAATGCTACATTGTGGTCTCCTGTGTCAACTGATTTACTGAATATACAGGTTTTTCATATATTTAGTAATTCTTGTATTGTGTACATCAGCTATAGGCACATGTTTAGGAAATGGTTTGACCAGTGTCTGACCTGAGGAAGGAAAATTAAACTTTGGTTTTTGTTTCATTACTGCTATACAAAAATTACTGCCTTGACTTTCTCCCCATAATTTAAAGTTTTCAAATAATAAAGATCCCACTGATCTGTTATCGTAACATTTTTCAATCTTTAAAAAAAATAAATAAATTAAAATGTGATGTTTTAAAGAGAAAATTTGCTCCCAGATCAATATACAAAAATAGGTTTGCTGTTGCTTGTTAAGATTCAATTTTTTTTTTAGTTACTGGGGTCAAAAAAATTCAAGTGAGGTCATCACTGCTTTGAGGTTTGATTAATGAAGTCAGTGATTTAAACATAGGTTGCATATGTTCACAAACATATTGTCCATGTACTTGCATGTTGAGTTAATGGATAAAATTCCAGCATTATGCTTTGAGAGTTCTACACTTGCCCAAATCTTTTATGATTAACTAAGAAGGGTTTGTGTTAAAGATGCTTGTACATTTAATGTGCAGCACTAAAACAAAATGTCTAATGTTTTAAAGCCCTCAAAACCCAATTTCAAATAATGAAAATTGATTTGCACTGTTTGAACACGACCGTTAACCTTTTACTGGACGTGAATTTCATTTGCTCTCCAGCACTGTGTTGCGCGGTACTAAGTAAATGTTTCCGTCGTTACTCTGTTGTAGTGAGTATTCATCAAGTGAGAAAGGGTTTCCCTCCTCGTCCCGCAGCTGTGAAAACACTTGGGTGTAAAGATCCGACAGCCGGCATTTGATAATGGCTAGGTTTTGTTGAAACTCCAGTCTCTCTCTGGTTAAGTGTTCTCTTTGAGCTTTAAGCTGTCCCAGCTCGTTCTCTAAATACACAATGTTCTCCAACTTTCGTTTACGGCAGTGCTGAGCCGCAACTTTGTTCTTTCCTCTTCTGCGAATGTCTCTTACAAGCGCCAGTTGAGTGTCGCTCAGTGTGAACTGGGTCAACAGCTCATTGAAATCGTCCACTGGTAAGTTCACTATCTTTTCCAGTGAGAACGGGATTTTTAGAGCGAGGGCTTGTCTCTCATCTCTGCTCAGAGCTGCAGGAACGTTACTGAGTTTTTGCTTTGGAGGCTGGTAAGAACCTGTTGTAGGTAAATAGCTGTTTAGCTGAACATTGTGTAGGGTGGTGGGTAAAACCGGTTGCTTCATTACAGTGATGGGATGGTGAGTCTGCTGATGGACAGGTTGTATATTTGCAATGGAAAATGACGGTCCAGTGTAGGAGCTGTAGGGGTGCTGGTAGTCAGCAGACCTGAGCAGATGAGGCCTCATACCACACGAGTCCCCCAAACCATTCATTTCACTTTCAGGGTAGCACATTGTTCTTTCGGTGGGTAAGTAAGTAGGTACTGCGTGAACTGCATTTTCTGGAGAGGCAAGTGGTGGACTTGAGCCAAGTGACAATCCAGAATCTGATTCTAGATCATCTGTTCGTACTTGTTTGATTTGTCCTGAGCTGTAAAGGTTGGCAAGGCCGTCCCGCCCAACCCCATGACCTCGTGTTGTCAGGTTCATGTGCTCCAGAACACTCATGAAAGGTGGGTGAAGAGCTTGTGTATTTGTCAGCATTCTGGAGGAAACATGGCCGCCGGGGGGTCCGGAGTGCAAATTTATATGTGGATTTAGACACTGATAAGGTGGCATTATTTCAGGGTAAGAGTTTTCATAAAGCACTGCAGGATGGCCATCACATGTGCCAGGAATGGGTTCTGCATGAGGTTGAGGCATCCCACATCCTCCCTGAGAATCCATGGGCTCCATGGAGAGGTATGGAGGAATTTCAAAAGGATTCTCATTGGGTTCCTCAAACTCCTGTGGCAAAACAATAATTATCACAGCATCACTAATCACATCTCAAGCGTCACCAGGTGCTCCTAACTAAATTCCTAAATTAAAGAAATGACCCAGTTGAGTTGGGCAGTATTCATAACTCAGCTGCTGACTGCAGGAGCAGCCCCCTGTGGCTCATGCAGGTCTGTCTCAGGGCTGCTTAGGTTTCATGTTGAAACAGATGGTCATTGTGCTATGCAGGGGGCTGTTAGCAATCTACAGCTCACTGTCTTTCTTTGCCTTTATTCCTGCGTCACTCAGTTGATCAATTGTTGCAGATCTTAATACAACGTGTGTTTATAGAGGATTCAGCACTGGGAGAATGTTATATCACTGGCTTTTCATTCGAACCGCTTGCCACACAATAAAACAGATGTTTGTTTCTTATCTGTTTCTAAAACAGATTGGCTGTATGTTTCTTAACATAAACAGGAAAGACATTTGTTGTTAAAGTGTGGCTGTTCGAGATTACAAACCTGAAGATCTGAGATGGCCATCAGTTCCTGCCAGGTGACGTCCATCTCCACACGCTGAGGAGAACGATGTGTCCGGAATCCAGTGACATTGGTGAATATGGACGACTCCCCATGCGTTCTGCTAGGGTTTGCCAGTCCCTTGAAATGATAGAAATACATTTTTAAAGTCATTCATATAGAAAGAAAGCACCTAACAATCGCTAGATATTAACAATTATGTCACCAGGCGGCTAATTCGTATTAATTTATCTCATTTGTTTGTTTTAGTACAATCTGCTTTTACACCGGTGATGTTATGCTTAGAGGTGGGGCTTCATATAGCTTTTCTTCTTAAAATCATACGTTTTTTTCCATCTCGTACAAATACATTTAAATTAACCACCCTGTAAACAGTTATGAATTCCCGTGAGATCAGGCTTCTTGTTTTTGTCTCGCTACAGATTCAGTGGAGCTACAGATCATAGTGTCAGTGTTAATTCCAGGATTACAGAGTCTGATTAAGTCATATCTGGAGAATAACTCAGCGGAGGAAAAGCTGTTTTCTCTGGTGTAGATACTCACCTCACTGATCTGCAGGGAAAAAACACGGCTGACTGCTGAACACATTCAGGACGGACCCCTGACACACTGAATCACCCTGAAACATCAACAGAAACTCGTTTCCTTATTTGCACATTTATTTTGGAGATAATATGCACAGCAACACCAATCAACAATCAAATAATAGTTAGACACACAGACAGCATTCACATCACAGGTAATATAAAATACAAGATCATCAACAATTTAGACACTCAGAAATCCAATCTACACAACTTTAAATACATGAACCATAAAAATATTTTGTTTCTCATTGTTTAATGTTTTTATTCTGATGCGCTGCAGATATCATGGGGTGTCACTGGACATCATGTTTGACTGTGAACAGTTATGTCTGTCTGTGATAAGATAATCTTTTGGAAGCCAGTTTGCTCTCCAGTGAACAGAGACAGAGGCCCAACCACAAACTTCAGAATGGCAGGAAGACTCACTGCATGCGAGAACGTTGAAGGCTGATACTTTATATTCATTTGCAGTTAATTATACTTTCATTTGTGTATTCTGTTCTTAGTTGTGTATCTGCCTGATTTTTTCCTGCCAGCTTGAAGACAAATTAAACTTAATAGTTGCCTAATAATTCATTTATTTGTTTTTATTAGCTGTGAATGCTCCTCTCACACAACACTTACTACTAGTTAATACGAATTATTTAGTTGGTTTTGACTGCCGATGAGAAAAAATACTATTAACTAAATAGTTTATTTACTATTGAATAAACAATTGTAATATGTTTAAGGTCTGAGTTCAGTATAATTGTGAGGTAAATAATTTCCACTCAATTTTAATAGCAGTTCAGTTTTTAACTATAGTTTTAGCAAATTTTCACACCCTGTTTGAAACATTAGGCCGACAGCTCTTTGTCTCTTTGTATTTCTGTATAACACCTAATAATGAGCTATTTAACACTTCTCTCTTTCCTCTTGTCATATTTTGTGTATTTGTACACATTCAATATATCCTGCCTTTACCACAGTGTCTAACATGTTTCCTTTCACTAGTTTGTGAAATTCTGAGGGACAAGCTTAAAACATCAGCCGTGACACTAAATTTTACATAATATATATGAAACAAATATTTTTATCTTTGCTATTGCAAAAATTTTGCTTTGCAATTTTTGTGACAACCAAAGAGACTTCATCTAATAAAGTAATCTAATAAAACTTTATATATATTAATTAAAATTTACTGAAAATATATTTCAATACTATCACAGAATTTAAATCAAGCATTAAACAATAATTAATTTTCTTATCTCAGCAAAATCACCTATGCAACAGACATAAATCAACACTTCCACCAGAAAATGTAAGTAACATTTATCAACTAATAATACAACTAATCAACTAATAATCAACTAATAATAATAGTATCAACTAATAATACAAACATAACACTTTAATCAAGTTAAAATAGTTTAAGTACTGAGTTTCTGAAGCAATAACATGTTTTTTAAATCTCTCTCTTTACATATTTGTCATTCATAAAGTTTCTGGATAAACAAAAAGTTTTTTGTAATAGCTACAAATATTACTAGAAATGTAAAATCCTGAGTACTTGACAGACTATCAAAATTCAAAACACCTGTCTGACGTATTTGCTGTAGAAACTTCAAAACAAACCTTCAACAACAACAAAAAATGAAATAACAAACTGTACCTTATTATCATTTCCTTGAACCGCCGGCTTAGATGAAGAAGTCCTCACAAAATGATTTAATCCTGTGAGCAGAGATCACTGACGCTTGTGTGGAACTCAGAAGTGAGACTTCAGTGCATGCTACAAGTTTTTAACCACTAGCTCTGAAGTGTGCAAGCACTTATTTACACTGTCTCCTACTCACTCTGTCTCCTTTGGCTGTCACTCACATAAATGGGACGGCTCTGTAGGTCATGTAGATGCTTTTCCTGTACTCACTCACAATGCAACCCTTGCACTTCAATGTGTTTAAATGACGTTTCCCACAAAAAAAGATCAAAACAGTTAAGCCACGAATATCCGATCCTGTGGACTCGTGGTTTGTATGTGTCCTGAAATATCAGGTGTCTTCATGCATCAGGCAACATTTATCAGATCATCATAAATGTATTTCCTGAATGAGAAACGTGTGTTTCGTGGGAGGAAAACGGCCTGAGGTAATCGTGTGAAGGAAATCCACAGTGAGGG
The DNA here is from genome assembly GCA_036877625.1 of Ambastaia sidthimunki. NCBI lineage: Eukaryota > Metazoa > Chordata > Actinopteri > Cypriniformes > Botiidae > Ambastaia > Ambastaia sidthimunki. Next base: position 21,613 of record JAZGTK010002638.1, on the reverse strand, counting down.
GATGTGGTCTGAACACAGACGCACCTGGAGGTAAATCTTTTGATTCTTGTGCGGCCCGTGTAGAGAAGGGGGGGCAGTCCGGGGAGGGGGAATCTGTTTTCTGACTTGGTTTAGTAAGGATGGAATGTACACCTTCAACAGGTAAGAAAGAGCACATTGTTCCTGTATCTGCAGCACAACCGCAGAGAGAGAAAGAAAGAGAGAGAGAGAGAGAGAGAAAGCAGGGAAAGGGGTACGAGAGGGTGAAGGAGAGCGTGTCTTACATTGCAAATGACCACCTGAGTCTTGCTGCAGCCCCTCCACAGTCACTCACAGACAATCAGCACAATAGTTCAGACACAATGGAAGACTGCTGTCAGGTGACGAGAGAGAGAATTTGTTGTCCTCGTTTATTTGAAGTGCTTCATTTTATTTGACCAATGGCACTCAGCAGCTGCCCTGCTTATATTACTGCCTCTCAATAACACACTTAAGAGCATTCAGGTGTGCAGGAGTCTCCAGGTAAAAGGAAACGTTCTCACAACATTGGCTAACATTCCCTAAATCTTCTTTTTTAACATATATTTCCATACATAAAAACATTATTCTTAAGCTGTTAGTGGAATGTTTTAAAAACATTACAGAATTTAAAAAATGTTTGAGTAACGTTCCTAAAGAAATAATGCTAATACAGTGTCTAAAAAAAGGATGTTTAAACGTTCCTAATAAAATTTTTAACGGTTTTGTTACTTAATGGAAACAGTAGGGAAACATTCTTACAACGTAAATTGTTAGCTGGGTCTACAATTATTGCGACAAACCAAGTGTATGTTTGCGTGCTCCCATTCGAGAAATCAAATTTCCTTTAAACAACCAATCACTGATCATGTTTCCACTGGTGTAGTTATTTAACGAAACCGTACGTTATGACTAAAAACCGTCTCTGACATTGTTGGTTATCAGTGTTTTTCGAAATGTTTGTTCGAGCTCGTCTTTAATTTTGTGGCCTCCTCCTGCCCACATGCTAATGTGTTTGTATGTAAATGCAGCGTAATGATGGATGTAGGTGGCTGACATCGTCCAAAGAGGTGGGCGCCTGCCAGGAAGCAGAGACGGGACTTCCCAGGTCTTGATTCCTAGCACCCACCCACCCTCCTCAACCACCCACAACCACACATATAAAAACAGCCTGTTATTTCATAGACCACAGTGGTTTGGGATTTGGTGTATTCCAACCTAAATACCCATTCTGACTTTCTGTCTTCATACATAGTTCACTCTTTTATTTCTCTAATAAACATTTTAGCATTTAAGTCCTTTTTGTTCTATTTATTCTTTTCATCTGTTATCATTTTATAGGAATATTTACACCTTTGGGGCCCTATAACGCTCAGATTTTTTAAGAGCCAATATTGACCACAGGAAGTGAAACATTCGTCCACTCATAATTCTTCTGCTGTCTTTAGCTAAAAGAAAATGCTGTATTTTCTTTGGTTTCAGAATATATTGCTGCTTTACTTCTACAAAGTCCTTCATTTTTGACTCGTGTGGTAAATATACAGCATCACTGTCAGCGTGTCATTAGACAATCACAAGTAAACATGAGAAGTTTTCAATAATATGGAAAAACCTCTCAGGATATTTATGATGAGAGCATCTGTGTTCTGGCTTGTGGCTCGTTGGGAAAACACATCCTGGTCTACTGCTGGGAAAACGTGTCTGAGTAAGCAGGAGTTACACTTGACCAGCTCTGTTAAGTCCTAAATGACATAAAATACTCTTGGTCTGCCACATAAACTACAGGTTTAAACTTTTTTCAGTGTTGAGCAATCTGGGGCTTGTTGTCACTTTTAACTCAGGGTAATTTTTCACGGTAGGTTTGTTTTGAAAATTGGTTTCTGTAGAGTCACATTCATTTAAATGTTTGCTACAATAAAATTACACGTCATTTAAATTAATTGTATTAATTTTAAATACAATTAAATTTTAGAAAACACAGCCAGAAAAATGTTTTGACTAACAGAAATTATTTTAAAAATTTTAAATATTTAAAAATCACTAGATTATCTTATTACCCCCCCAAAAAACTGACATTTATGACACTGTTGTCTGAACAACACAACTCAACCTTCTGGTTAAACTCTGTCTTCATTATGTGCTTGATATTTGCCTTAAGGTATGTTTGTGTGCTTCTGTTTATATCCAAAACAGGATATCTGGAGAATTCCCAGAAACGTTATTAAACACGGTTTTAAACTAGATGCAACATTCAACGCCACTGCTAGACAGAACAATAATGTATAATTGTGTCATTTGTGTTAGTTAGCGCTGCTGCTGTTGGGCTCATATTCACACAGATGGACAGTGTACAGCACATGCTTTATTGTGCAACAGAGGAGGTCTGGCGGAATTAAAGAATTCAGATAATGTGGGCAGCTCCTCTCAACCCCGTCTCACGGCAGAAACCACAGCAGTTAACTTGAGCATTTAAACAAGCCTTTATCAGCACCCGGCAGAGTTTCCGCTACCCAACATCCCCTTTCCTTCAATCTGCCCTCCTGCTGCAGACACACGCGCCAACCATAGGGGCGGCGCTGCTCAGCACACCCAGACCTGAACTGGGTGGGACACAGAACCGCCCCCGGGGTCAGAGGCTCTTTGCAGGTCAATGTACGACTTGAGTCCATCACTGTATTTCTGAAAGATGATTGACCACATACAGTAGCGTGACCTCATAGGTCAAGATGAACTATTGTGTAAGGTATTCGATTATCTGTGAGCTTTATCTCCAGCGTTATTGAGACACCGTTACTGTGCGCTGTGATACTGTGGGCGTAATTTCCTCATTTGGCGTCCGTCAGGTGTAACGTTTGTTTAGTGGAAAATATTTTTCTAAATCAAGTTCTCAGAAGATGACCTCTACCACAAATGTTTTCAAAGAATAACAGCAGCCGTATTAAAAACAATTTCATGGGATTTAAGAAGGAATACTCACAAACTACAACATGTTCAAAACTTAAACATAATTTAGGAATGAAATATTAATTTCAGGACATTGAAGGGCTTGTTAACATAATACAATGATCAAAACAACTTTTCATTAAAGCACATTTTTAATTGGTACTAAAGTAAGTAAGATCCAGCAGAAAAACTACACCTGAAGCAAGTTCATCTTCTTTACTGTATATTCAGGCATAACAAGGGGGAATTTTGAAATGCTGTTTGTGGTGAAGTTGTGAAAACTCAGTGTTTCCATTGTGAAATTTGCTGGTGAGCCTTTACTGTTACAAGCATATAAGAAAGTCTTCTGTACTGAGAACGGAAACACCTCTTTGTCCTGTGCATCGAGGCTCATTCTGAACACACAATCTAACTCAAACAACATGTTTAGAATAGCATTGTGTGTTTTACTTACAAATTAGCCCACCACAGATCTCTAGATAAATCTCCAAGAACACAGATGACCTCAGATGTCAGAGTAAAAGCTGGAGTAAATGATGAGTATGAGCTGAGCGCGGGGAAAAACCCTGTTAGGATTAGTTTTCACAGTGGTGCTTCCCAGAAAAAGTGACCAGTGTAATCATGATGCCGGGTTGTAGGAGGATCTCTTAAATAATCATGGAAAAAACAGGATAGACTGGGAGTGTGTGCAATTCTGAGGGCCTGTGTCATTCAGGCTAGTGTGTCATGTATGGAGGACAAGCAGATTTCAAACACAGTCAGGTGAAGACTGGATCAGAGTGATCTCTGCCCATGACAGCCAGCGGTTTTACTTCAGGTTCAACACACACACACAGAGCACCATGTAAAGATAAAATACATAAACTACAAAGAATTAAGTAAAACAATGTTTTAAGTTCTCTTAAATGGTACCATCAGTCAGACTGAGGGAATATTGTTTCAACCTAAACACCATCTGATTTTTTTTTATTTTGACATTAGTTAAACTGTGTTTTAAGTGAACAGGCCTGACATGTGACACAAAGAGAAGGTCTGAAGACAGTGAAGTACAATAAAGATGTCATATAATAACAAAATCCACAGATAAAGCACAAACATTGTATCTCAATACATGAACATGGCTTACACAAAGAGTTTTTAAAATGATTCCTAATGAACTATAATATATTCTATTTAATATTGTGTGTTGTTTTGTATGAACTCAGTGCTTAACAAACTCATTGTTTTGAGTATATTGTCTATGTGTAACCAGGTCCATTATTAGCAAAGAATGCCATTTTATCTTATTAGTTTCATTCAACATTAAATTCAGAATTATAAAGATATTAAATATTATAATGGCACTGTAGAATTTTGTGGTTGTTATTTTTCCCTAAGTTCATATATTTCTTTTCCTTCATCTGTTTTAATATATTATTATTAATCATCATCTACATAATAATAACAAGCAAGAATATGTTTTCGCTTCTTATTATTACTCATTTAAATTATTTTTACACCACCATGTCTGACGTCATTAACAAACACAACTTCCGCTTACTGTTGCCCTTTCACCTCGTGTCGTAAGCGGAAGTGCGCGTACACAGGAATTGAATACGCGGAGCAGATACAGCTGTCGATCATGGACACGTTAATACTGGTAATATGATTTAACTGATGTATGTTTGATGTTAAAAACGTAAAATATCACACTATGGGAATGTTCAACAGCAATTATCCACTTATTTTCCTTTAGACGAAAATCATCTTCCTGCTATCTCGATAGTCAATAGTTAACTATACGAGTTACATTAATACATGCGTGTTTATGGTACAGTACTGATGATATAGTTTTTTATGAATTGTACACTGTGGTTATTTAGTTTAATTTAGGGTTAGAAATCTGCACAGCCTTTGCCCTGATCATACAGGTTCAGAGACTCAGCTGTCATGTTTGTGTATGTGCTGTAGGAACCGTCTCTGTACACTGTGAAAGCTGTTCTGATCATGGACAACGATGGAGAGAGACTTTATGCTAAGGTGAGATTTCAGCAGATATTTGAGCTAATGTGTTTATGCATGTGGCAGTTTTATCTCATGTGTTGATATAGTGCTGTTGAGCTCATAACTGGCAGCCAGTAAATATCTATGTGGTTTAAAAATCCAGTCTGTAGCTAAACGCAGTGTACACCAGTATTTGTTTGTTTGCAACAACAGCGTGTTTTATGGTTTCTTTGTTTTGTTGTCTACTACTATACATTGTAATTATAAAAGTGTTTTATGTATGTATTTGCTCATATTGCAGTATTATGATGACACGTATCCCACAGTGAAAGAGCAGAAAGCTTTTGAGAAAAACATCTTCAACAAGACACACAGAACAGACAGTAAGAGGCATTCTTACACTGTACACACACACACACACATATATTTATTCATATCCCTTTAATGTCATTGTTGTCATATAGAATTATGTTTTTGAACAGGTGAAATTGCATTACTGGAGGGTCTGACTGTTGTATACAAGAGCAATATTGATTTATATTTCTACGTGATTGGCAGCTCTCATGAAAATGAGGTAATGCCTATATACTGTATCTAATGTGTAATATATAGTATATGATATTATGTGATGTATTGACTGCCTGATTCTCATAAGGTTGTTTTTGTCTATCAGCTGATGCTCATGGCAGTGTTAAATTGTCTCTTTGACTCACTCAGTCAGATGCTGAGGTGGGTCAGATTCACTTGTTATTACTCTGCCTGTTTTTCAGCTACTCAAGCATCAGTATGATCTTGATTCTTTGCTTCTGGCTTTTTTTAGGAAGAATGTGGAAAAAAGAGCCCTTCTGGAGAACATGGAGGGTCTTTTCCTGGCTGTTGATGAGATTGTTGATGGAGGGTGAGTGTTTCTTTTATATTCAAATACGGCAGTTTTAAAAGCAGAGAGATCTTTTGAGTTAAATAATGTAATAATGTTACATTTTTAACATTAGTCTTATATCGTGGTACTGAGTGATATAGGAGTAATTTCATATAAAGTTAATAGTGAATATTAAGGATAAAGGTATGATACTGATAACATGTTTTTAAAAACAGCCGTAGGAACTACAAATAAACCATCTGAAGGTTAATTTCTCAGAAATATAAACACTGTGACCCTATCAAAACATTGAGCTGTTTGTTTATGCATCTTAACCGCTACAACATGGCAACACCGGCTCAACCTGTGGGGTGATGTTTGGGGCTAGAATATCTGTTAATCCACCTCACAGAATATGTTCAGAAAATATACATATACACACACGCACACACACACACACACATATATATATATAGTGTAAAATGAGATCTTCCCACCAAATGGGGAGAGTCTAAAATGTTTGATACATTAAATTAAAAATGTATTGGCCATCCTGCTTTTAGCCAATGAAAAACCGCTAGTGCTACTGCTGAGGTATGAGTCTGGAATATGTCATTTCCTGTCTCTACACTTCCTTTCAACAACGGAGGCAAAGGGCCAGAAAACGCAGCGTGCAGTTCATCAGACAAACAGAAGCAATTCTAACATTGTATTTGCTGCAGGTTCAGCCGCCGTTTCATCGCAAACTAACGTCAGCGTGTCTCTCTTACAGTGTGATTCTGGAGAGCGACCCTCAGCAGGTCGTCCACCGCGTCGCTCTGAGGGTAACTAACCTGTTTAACTCTTCTATTAATCTGTTAAGCTGTTGTGAATCTGCTTTCCTAGAACGTTTCCTTCATCTCACGCACTCTAATGCCACTGATCAGTGTTACAGGGCTGTTAGGCAGCTATTGACTTTGATTTCCAATACTGAAGCTGAAAGCACAAGACAGGAAGTAATCCAGCAGTCTTAAAATCTCTCTCTCTCTCTCCTGCAGGGTGAAGACGTGCCTCTGACAGAACAGACAGTCACTCAGGTGAGGGAGATGCCGCACCTGTCGTCCTGTTGCCTCCGCAGCTCTTATGTTTTATAGTGACTCGTGATTCATTTAGAAAATGAGCTGCTCTGGTTTCACGGCTCTCACATTAAGAAAGCGTTTCACCGTTAGCTCTGCGCGTGAGTCCCGGCGTGTCTGCCGCATGTAAACATGATGGCTAATTATTGGCGACTGTCTGCAGCGATGGCTCCCCGCGGCCGCCGTGGTCGCAAGCATGGACTGATTTATGTTCTGCCCCGTGACAGGCTGCCTGTATCTGTGATGAATGTCTGTCTCGGCTCTGCTGCTGTGTGCTTATGCTTTGCCTCGCTGAAATTATGATGATGAATTAATTCCTGGATGTTTTGATTACAGGGTTCATCTTAATGTTGCACTTTCAGCTTGATGGGTTTCAGTTAAAATGTTTTGCCTGTTTTCTACATACATGTTTTATACAGTGAATTTGATTTACATAAACCTGGAAAAAAGCTTCTCGTCCTGGAGAATTTAGAAATTTTAAGACGACGTTCAAGACATCAGTTTTTTTGGGAGTAGTGCGTTTATTAAAGAAAAAAACACAATGAATATTTCTGAAGCTGTAATTTATTCCAATGAAATGTGACTAATTATTTGACATGTCCTAATTTCAAACATCAGGTTATGATCAATTCTCATTTTTATGCATTCGCTCATACGATCCTAATGATGCCTCAGATTAATTACGACAGCCATTATAATGGGACGTAAAGTCAAAGTTTTGCACCTAAAATGATTTTGACGTGTTTGATGGATGTTAAATCTCTTCTGTATCTCAGTAAACTTTCAGACGCCTTCAGTCAGGAAATATTTATTTTTGTCTGATAAAGACGTTTGCTGCTTCTTAATGCTGCATCCGTGCCAATTAAAGTGAATTATGACATTAATTATATGAACGCATTTTAATCTTTACTTGCACAATATCATTTTGTACATAATATCATAGGCAGATGTCTAAGTTTTGACTTTATTTATTGTTCTCCGCAGGTGCTACAGTCGGCTAAAGAGCAGATCAAGTGGTCTCTGCTGCGGTAGGATGCTGGTGGTCTTCCAGCCCTGATGACACGAGGAGATTATATCACATTTGTCATTATTGCTGTTCTGTTTGCCCTGTTTCCTCACTGCTGAAGTTCACACTGAAAACCATCTCCTGTGTTTCTCACCTGAAGAACAAGATCACAAAAGATTTCCCAGGCAAGAGAAAAGAACCCGGAATACTGTCCTGGCAGGACTATCTTTTAGGGAAAAGTACCAGGGCATGTTTTTTTAATCTCATTCCAGTAAGAAGTAAATATAAGCTGGTTTTGTGAATGATATCATTGCTGTACTGAGAGAATTTCATGACTGTTTTGTGCATTCCAGTGGTTTTGTGCTCCGTTCCTCCCTCGAACCCTTGTTATGATTAAAATAAAGAAAACAGTTTCATCATCCGTTTCCTCAGTGTTTTACTCTTTTTTTGGGGGGCTACTGGGTTGGCGGGTCATTTTGTGGGGATTTCTCCTCAACCAGTTTTTGAGGTCATTCTGTTTACTAGTGTGTTTATTTAGAATTAAAATATTTGTCATTTGTTTATTTACTGAAAATATATTAAAGCTATGCTCATTGAACTTCATCGCAACGTATTTTAAATGTAATGAATATATAAATACTTAATATAAAGAAACACATCTTACTACACAACAGATACAGCACAAAAAAAGAAATGAAATATACATCGTAGGATGTAACAACAGCGTTTCAGAATCAATAAGATAATTTTCTAGTTTTCTGTTTGAATTAGTTATTTTGTTTTATTAATCGTTGCCGTCTGTATGTTGTTTTAGTATGAGCTGAAAATCAGTGCAACAGCGCCCTCGTCTGGTGGTGAATTAAACACGCTTCAGGCCCAATGCATTTACCATTTAGCCTAAATTACACGTTGTAACTTCCTGTTTTTGTTGCCCTTTTTGTTTCCCAGGCACAATTTACTCCATTATGCGTGTAAAATTACAGGTGTTTTAATACATTCACAACTGTGATGTTAATTCGTAACTTCACATGTGAACTGAGTGTGAATTGTAATTTGAATGTAAATTACTTCCAACATATGGAACGATTTTAAGAGGTCCTAAAACTGAGCTATTATTTAAAACCTGCAATAGCTGTTTTGGCCACAAGCCCTTTTATAGTGCAGGAGAAAAGTGTTTACCACACAAAATATTCTGGAATTAAAAATCTGTTGTCCAATACACACATACACCGACCCAGAGTGTGTTTGCGTGTGAATGTGTGAATGCTCACACAAGTGTCTGACAGCTTCTGCTCTCTGGTGGATACCTCCCCTCTCTCTCATTTTAATGCAAATGAAAGGTTCCCCTAGAGAGACGGCTGTAAAACTTAGTGTGTCACATACCTCAGATTCCCAGCACACGGCCATCACACTGGAGATGAGATGCAGGCAGTCTCAAAGACCTCAGTGACCAAAACCTGAAAGAGTAAATGAATATTAGAATATATGTGAAGACCTGGTGCAACTGTTCTCATCACTACATGCTTGACTCTCTGTTCTCCTGATCTGTACTGCAGAAGTTGGGCTGAAAGCTGATCAGCTTCAGCTGGAGGTTACAGAAGTTCACCGCCATGTGGGACATGCAGTTGTAACAGGAGACAGATTTAGAGAAGGGCTTGTTGGGGCCGGTTAAGCTCTGATCTACAGCTGTGGCTCTGTTTGTTTCAGATGAGGAGAACTTCTCTGGCACTGACTCAATACACCTCCATAACCTTCTTATTCTATTTATCTTCTCTCTAATAATGCCTTGAAATCCATATGAAAGCAGTTGGAAAAGTTTCCTTTGTCCCCACTCGCATGCTGTTTGGAGGAATGAAACATCGCATTGGCCCCGGAACGCCCCGCCTTCCCAGAGGGAGTTTCCTGACCCCATCTCCACGAGGCTTGTGAGCGTCTTATCTCCAAACCACGAAAGCCTTTGCTTCTTAATTTATTTGACCAATTGAGTTAAGTAGCTTTTTCATTATGAGGTCATTCATTATAATTCATTATTGGATGAGTCGCAGATTAATAAACCTCAAGACATCTCACAGCTCATCTCTGTGTTATGAAGTCTTGGATGAAATAAAGCAAAAGTGAAACAAGGGTTTGTTTTAAAGATATTATCACTTAAGAAGAAAAAAGATTAAAGGGGAACCAAAGGTTCTTGAGAGAACGTACACAGGGTCTGTCTTAATAAATTGTATAATAATTTGATGTTCAAACATTTTATCCAAGCTTTGTGTGCAGTTAGGTTGAATACCCTAAAAACTGTTTATTGCATTTATTGCACAACTGCATTGTGTTAGCAACACAAAAGATTATGGGTTCGATTTCCACATATACTGATCAAATGTATAACTTTAATGCATTGTAAGTCGCTTTGGGTAAAATCATCTGCCAAAAATGTAAACATATAAACACTCCAGCTCTGTAGAGACCTGAAGCTCACAAAAGCTCATTGAATACAGAATACAGGATGCAGACGAGGTTGTGGATGATGATGAGGATGGCAGAGAGGGTAAGTGTTCTCTACGCCCCCAGCAGGGCACAGATGGGGTTAAATGTTGCCCTCTTTTCTCGTCTACACCCCACAAACAGGCCTGGCGCTACCCTGGCTTTCATCTGGATATTTCTGCAGCTATGGACAGCAGAGGACTGCCTTTCATCCACAAATTACACTGGCACAGCTGTAAAAGGCAAAAGGTAATTTATATTAAGTATAGAGGAATGAGTATAATAGAGTAACACAGCGCGGTTGACACGCTGTACAGAACGTGCAGTAAAACTGTCAGAGGCATGCGGACAAGAGGCCTGTAATTGATGCTTAAAGCTGCGTGTGTGTCTGCAGCTGAACGTCTGTGCAGCAGTCAATAAATTACCATCATCTGCCAGCTTCTAGAGTCTTTGTCGTCGTGAGTATCGCACCTTCACTCCGGAGATCTCAGACAGACTAAGATGCGGTCGCATGCATGTCCTGCTGCAGAAACCAAATCAAATGCAATGCATGTTTTCTAACAGACTCATGATCTGTTTGCAGGTGGGGGGGTGTTTTGTATTCATCACACATGCAGCTCAGAGATAAAGCTGAGCAAACAGCACGCTTGCGATAAACGTCCCTAAATTACACACAGGCAAACATACACAGAGCAAATGAATTGAAGGCTGTAGAAAATGACTAAGAATGGAACAGAGGACAGGCAGCATGAATGACTCCATGCAGAACCGCTCTGAGATAAGAGCAGAGAACATTCTCGCCACATTTCTCAGGCTAGCATAGCCGCTAACGGAAACGCCTTTCTATGACCTGATGTGTTTTACGGCGCCTCGCGCCCTCACAGGGCCTGTTTATGGATTCCTGTCCAATAGAAAATCATTTCACCTTAGAGGCAAAAAGCAGCCAAAAGCAACAGTAATGCCAGCGTTTGTGCTGATCCTGCATTAATTCAACAAGCTATTCTATCCCGTGAAGCAATAGCAACATTTCCTTCGCAGTATTTTACTAAGAACCGTGCTGAAGTTATTTGTCTCTTGAAATCATCAGAGGCTGTCAATTATGCATGTTTCAAATACATAAAAGTAAACTTTACAGGTGTATGTGTAAACGCAGGAAATCATGGAGATAAATCTCATACATGAACAGCTAAAGGGTGTAAAAAGCTGCTGCTTCTTCTTCTAGAGTGTGGCTTTAAAACTTGGATCCTGCTTGCATTTAAGTCATGTGTATTTTCATAGTTGTGCAATATTTATACAAGGACACATTAAGCGTTTCAAATGTGCCATTCAGAATGGCTAAGATGTTATTACTTTGGCTGGACCTCCACGTAAGAGTAAACCTTATTTTCATATCACATGACGGAAAGTTTAAAAACACATAAATTCAGGCGAAGGCATGCTACATTTATCAGCCAGGCTGTTGGATATGTCTACAACTGTTTAGACGTTTCTATTTTCGATTTGCCTGTGCTATTTGTCACAGTATTTGGCAGTATTTGAAAACGAGGCTGTCGATCTGAACTAAAGATGTTTGTTGAGTATGAAACACAGTAAGCAGCAGTCTGCTGACATTTTAAAAGAGGCCCTTCTGTCCTGCCCCGTGATTTAGGACGAGAGTCAAATCCCATAAGATCCAAAAGTCCGTCCTGCTGCGTTACAGCTGCGCGCATACGCGCAGACACACGCAGACACGCAGCCTGTGAGTGGCCACGCATTTGAGAACATCTGGTCAGCATCCATGCTTGAAGCAACACGCCCAGTTCAGCCAAGCCAGAGGTCATTTTTTCAAGCGTTTGGACATGTTTCATTCTCATATTTATGTCATATTTTATAAAGAAGCGTTTTAGTTTTGCGCTTGACAAGCTAATGCGCTTTTCAGACTGACCGAACGTGTATAATGAGTGTCGTGATCTCAAATAATCTTAACACAGTCGGTGATTAAGCCAGTGATGTAATTGTTGAGTGGACGTGGCTGTAACTCACTTTTGTTGGAGACACTCAATGTCACACAGCAATGGAGGCAATTAAGCTTTACAACATTTCTCTTTTGGTGTGTGTGAAGGCCTCAGATGGGATGCGTGTTCTGTGGTCATGTTTGGTCTTGTTCCACACAAGTTTTTATAGCTTACTGCATCCAAAACACTTTATTTTTATCTGTTATGGGTTTGCAAATGAATCTTTGGGTAACCGAATCAAGATGAGACATTTTTTTGCACGCTTTAGCTCTAAGTGCTCAGCTTTATCTCCTCCCTCTCCATCTTTCCATCTCTCTCTCTCTCCCTCACACTCTTTCATTCCCCCTCACCCTCACGGATTCCCCATCTGCACCACAGAGCCCGTTAACAGACGCTGGCTTGACAGATTTACCGTCGCTGTCCCACCATTGGCTGCCCGCATGACAGAGTTGATTTAATGCTCACTTCTGATTGGCCCAGGAGTGGCAGGCAAATTTATGGCTGCGCTGTGATTCGACGCTGGCTGTCTTTGATGTGAGTTACCGCTCTGTTGCTTATGGGACACAGAAACGGTGTCAGGTTTCAATCGTAAAATCTTCTCCCCAAGGGAAGTATACGGAGCGCTCAGCATTCCTGACGTCAGAGAGCAAGAAGAGAGAAAGAGGGAGAGAAATGATTTGTAGCTGCAGTCATTTTCACTCACTCAGGCTCACTGCAGTTTCTTTGTGGAATGCATTCGAATGAAACTCAAAAATAATACTGCGTTCTGACACTGCGCTCAAATAAAACATCTCAAAAACACGGACCATCCTTATTATCTACAAACATCACAAATGTAAACAGAATTTTCCAGTGTCCCATTTCTGTTGGGTTAATTTACATACGATGAATTTGTGGCCTGCCAATAATAACCACATGTGTTTAATTCCCTGTGATCTGCTGAACAACACAACATTTTAATTTCCCATTTTCCTCTGTTTTTTTAGAACTCAAACCATTTTAGCAATATACTAGATTTCTTTAGCCACAACTAGACATTTAAAGATGAAAGTCTGGTCACTAATAAACATTAAAGCATACAGTTGGTAACTGAGCACAGATGTTACCAGATGAATGATGCACGAGTAAAACTTAACAATAATGATGAATGTCTGAGCAAACACCACTTATTATTATATGATTATTTAATCAAACTATAAAATCTTACTGTTGAAAAATATTCAACAAATACTGTAGTTCAACAACATTTCTGTAGCTCATTTGTTTGATTCCCAGGAAACACACAAACTAATGTAAACTTTGCACTGAATGTTGCTTCAGATAAAGGTGCCAGATAAATACATACATTCTGCAGTTGCAACATTATTTTCATGCTGAAGTTAAGTTTAAGAACTTAAACACTGTGATCTCCATTAAACTCCAGACAATACAATAATGTTCTGTGAGAAAGTGTCTTTTAATTTAGATGCATTCTGTGTGAAATTACGTACAACATGCAACATCCTTTCTGTCTGTATATTTAAAATAATATTAATTCCAGTCTTTTGTTGTACTGTAGGTTTATCTGTCTTATAATTTCATATAATAGGGTGCAGTGCGTATATTTCTTTTGATGTAATTTTTAAACCCCATGAAAAAGGATCAGTTGACGGTTTGTGAAGATAAATGGCGGCGTGCAATTAGCTCACTGTCATAAATCTTCACTCCATCTCTCCATCCGCAAGTGTATTTGCGAGTGAGTGTGTGCGCATGCGCGCGTCTCGACCCGCTGGCCTTCTCATCTTTTGCATCTTGTGAAAGACGAGCAGCTATCGCAGAAACTTTCCCTGAAATGATCAAAAGCAGCTTTCCCTGTGTGCATTTATGCCTTAAAGACTAAATTTCGTGCCTGTACGCTTTGGTCTCAAGGAATTATGAAGCATGTCTAGTTATATCAGACACGGGTTTTAAACACAGTCCCGTTACCTCCGAGATCAATGACGTCACACGTGACCCATATCTCCTCGCACTAGTTTATACGGTCTCTTATAAATCAGTGTATGGTGATGCTAAACAATAACAGCTGGCTGTCAAAGTCACTTTGGCCTGCTGTCTGTTCGTGCTCTTATATCCCTAAACATCTCCCGTCTCATCCATCTACTTCCCACGTGTTTACCGGCGGAGACCGTCGGGCAACAGACGTGACCCGTGAAAATTTCTAAGGGTAAATAGCAGGACTGCAGCCGTCCGTCAGAAGCTCAAGGACTCGTAAGACGTGAACCTCCACATCACCTCTCGCCTGCTCGGGTGGAAAATTACAGTGGGGCGTTATGAGAACACAATGCAGGCGCCCGAAGAGCTTCCCAGCCTCACGCGTAATTGCGCACCGACTGAAGAGACGCATTAGCGGGTTTAACGCGTGCGGGCGCTGCGTGAACTCGCCGGGGTTCGTATCTCTCTGCTGGAGGCATATTGCATGTGTGCGACCACTGCGCCGTGGTGCTGTCTGAACAAACAGCTCTCATAAACGTCTCAGCGACTGAGAGGGTGACACAAGCTGTTTATGGAAGGTCGGGGAGTTGCGAATGTTTAATCTTGAATTAGTTTAATCAGTTTTCCAGTCTGCCACATTACAAAGTGACTGATCAACAAATTACAACAGGGACATAAATTCCCATACAGGCAAAATTAACTAATCTAGTCAATACAGTGAATGTTTAATAATGTCCAATCCACATTTAAAAAAGCAGTTACATTTCTGAAATGTATCCTGTTCAGTTCTGAACATGCCTGTGATTTAATATTGAAACTACAAAGCACAAAAGACAATAGATATACATCAAAAGATCACAGCAGTAAGTTAAAGAAATCCCACTTATCACATCTTCAAACAGAGGAAAGTCTAAGATATATTATTTTCTGTAGGCCAGATACATATCAAAGGCAGCAGGGCCAGTTTGTTTTCAGAAACATTTTTGTTAAGCTGATTGAAAGTCTCTTCACATCCTGATGGCAAAGGAAGCGATCTGCATGTATTTATATATCTTCTGTGAAGCAAGAGCATGTAATGCTCAATGATTGCAACTGGTCCTACTTGCCTGTCATGTGTGTGTTCATCAGCTGGAGGGGGTGTGGCTTTGGAGAGCTCTGAAGCCCAAAATTGTCTACGCTACCTTTCATATGGTCTTTACAAAAAATATGACATCAGTAGCAGCCTAGTGGTTACGGATTTTGACTAGTCATACAAAGGCCACAGAAACGGTTACATGTTGTAAATAATATCGCTAATAACAGTCAAGTTATTAACGTTATTAGCCATGTCTATACTTTAGAGTTGTGTCCACATTTAAGTTGCCTTTCTCATAACCTGCACTGAGGCCTCTGGAATGTTCTTGTGATCTAGACCATCTACAAACCCTTTACTCAAGAAGCCCACCATTTAGGAGACGCTACCGAGCGACTGAAGTGGGAGTCTGGCCACTGGCTTCTCTGGGGAGACCTGAAGCAGTGACGTGACACCCAACAAGCAGCAGATTAATGGGGTGGCACGGGGCCACTGTATGTTAATGTATCTGTCGAGGGGAAATGTGCTTCTGTCTGAGAGTGATTTTAACGCTCTCGGCAAGATGCCGAAGCATCCGTTCTGTCATCAGGAATGTGAATGACTCCACAGCCAGATAAATCTTGACAATGAGGTGCCGGCCAACAGAGTCTGTCTCACCAGTTTGGCTTTCACTTGTAAAACTGAGTTTTAGGGGTCGACAAACCTTCAGAGGAAACTGAGTGTGAGAGAAAATTAATTCAAGTAGTTGTAATTTGCATTTTTTGCATAGTTTTTCATAACGTACATTGTCACTATTAATTACTTTTATTGCACTAAATCATGCAGCAAAGTATAAAACTATAATACTTTGTTTTAAACAACCCTCATGTACTTTTTGTTTTGAACTTGCTGATCAGCAAAATTCAGATTTTAACACTGACACAGCAAAAAAAAACAAATGAGAGTCAAAGAGTAACATCTGTGTCGTTTATCATCTGAGCATGTTTAAAATAAACCTCATATAAAAGTGCTTTAATTTTCACATGAATATGCATGAATTTGGACAGAAAAGTGGGTCAGAAAATATGTTTCTAATTCCCTGGTTTCCTGTCAGCAGCTGACAGTGAGTCTTTTCTGAGAGCTGTTTAATTAATCTTCATCACAGTAAGATCTGCTGATTGATGAAGAGTAACAGACTGGGATATGCACACACACACACACACACACACACACACTCACACACAAACACACACACACACACACTACAGTATGAATTATGAAGCAAAACAAAGTTGTTTCTTTCTGGACAATGCCATGATTACTATCACTGTGAAAATGTGTCTCACTACAGTAACACATGTTGTGTCAGCTGCCTGATTAAGTTTGGCCTGTTACTAATTTGCCATTTAGCTGACCTTTACCCCACAGTGAGTAACACACAACCTGTTAGTGTGTTAAAATACAGCTACACACAACACAACACAATGTGCATGTTTGCACAGAAAAACTATTACAATGGCCTCTTACTACATATTTACACAGCCAAAAAAATATTCCAAACCAAATATATAATATTTGGTCAATGCAAAATCCAAAATGGTGCAGGTCACCTTTATCAGAACCTATCAAATACAACCACATAAATATTTAACCACAAAGTTCAACCACCTTTAAATGCTGTAACACCTCACTATTGCATTTCCTGCACACGANACACACACACACACACACACTTACACACACACTTACACACACACACACACACACTACAGTATGAATTATGATGCAAAACAAAGTTGTTTCTTTCTGGACAATGCCATGATTACTATCACTGTGAAAATGTGTCTCACTACAGTAACACATGTTGTGTCAGCTGCCTGGTTAAGTTTGGCCTGTTACTAATTTGCCATTTAGCTGACCTTTACTCCACAGTGAGTAACACACAACGTGTTAAAATACAGCTACACACAACACAACATAGCAACAGAACGCAGATGTCTCACAATGTGCATGTTTGCACAGAAAAACTATTACAATGGCCTCTTACTACATATTTACACAGCCAAAAACATATTCCAAATAATATTCCAAACCAAATATATAATATTTGGTCAATGCAAAATGGTGCAGGTTATCTTTATCAGAACCTATCAAATACAACCACATAAATATTTAACCACAAAGTTCAACTACCTTTAAATGCTGTAACACCTCACTATTGCATTTCCTGCACACGACTGATGCAGTATTAATGCATGACTCGTGCATGTAGCCGTGTGTGGGGAGGGGATATTTTAATGAAGACGGCTGCCTCGCTGATGCACCTCTGCTAGCTTAAATATCACCGCTAATGAACACGTAACGGTACAGCGCTAGCAGAAAGACGGATGACTGCAGAGACGCTTGATTAATCTATGAATTAAACATTAAACAGTGATGTACACAGATCACCACGAAGCAGCCACACATCAAAGGTTTTGCAAGCCATTTGTTTTTAATCTATAGACTGCAGTACTTCTCTACAAAGCACATGTGTGCAACATTTGTTTGCTACAAAGCCACGAGGGTCTTTCCTAACTGCTTGAACTGCATGAATCACACGTTCGCTGGAATGACTGTAGGACGGTCATGTGTGAGAGGCTGGTGCTGGGTTTTAGAAGACAGTGTGTTAAGTGCACTCAGCTCACGGGTGCAGTAAATCAGGCTGGGTCGTGCTGGAGAGACTATAGCGTTTCTGCAGCCACACAAAAACACAGTCTTTGTCTAACTCTGATAATGCGGTTTAGCCGTCTCTCCTTTCCACTTCTTCTCTGCTGGAAATATCAGATCTCAGCAGTATTAAACTCTCTTTCCCAATACAAGTCTTTCAAAACCGTACCTTTATTCTACAATGACTGGTGATAAATAGCTGTTGCTATTGTAGATTATTTAAAACATTTACATTTAGGCATTTAGCAGACGCTTTTATCCACTTACAATGTGAGGAAAACAAAGAAGTGATAAATCATATCAGCTGTACGTAGTTACTATTTTATGTTGTATGAGTACAACATTTTAAAAAACACTTCAAAATACTTTAAAAGACTGACAGATATACAGCAGTAACTCATGGTAAACAGTGAGAAACATCTGTTTAAAGAGAAAACCAGCATAAATATATGAACAATACAATTTTGCTTATATTAAAAGTAACTACTATTGCATCTTATGACTACGCTTAACATAATTAAACAGCGTTTAGAAATAAACATAGAAGCGCATCATAGAAATGCTTGTGTTGGCTAAGCAGCATATACCCTCATAAATGTTGTAGGTTGTGCATTCTTGCCGCTTAAATAAATTAAAAATAAGAAATTTGAGGGTTAAAGAAACATTATTATAAACATCTACTAAAAGCTGGTAGCTTGCGCCACCTGCTGGTAGGGACGCATTTCTTACAAAAATCACCACAAGTTTAATGCCGCAGGCAGATGCTTTTATCCAGAGAGAAAAATAGAAGCCATGTTTTTGGAAAATAAATTTATTGTCTTGATTTGAGATCTTAGGCCTTTAGGAGGAGAATAAACTTGAATTGTTTGTGTTTGGTAAAAACAACCAAATAATGTAAATGTTTTTGTTTGTCTAAACAGGTACAATACAAGAATTCTTTTACAGTATGTGTTTATCAACAGAAACATGCAAATGGACGCAGGTGTAAAAAATACAACAAAACTGCTACATTAAACCAGAATGTTAAATTCTATTTCAACTACAGATTCTACTTCAAATATTTACAATGCTGAAAAAATATATTAACTCAAGCTCAGCAGTGAAAAACCACACAGATCTGTGATCAAGGGCAATATAACAAGACCTGCATGTAAAACTAGCAGTTTCATATAATCATGTTTCTTTATGAACTGTGCAACCTATTAAACTGTTTTTAATGTTATTTTTGGCTCGGGTTCGTCTGAGAAACTGAGACGCAACAGACTGTCACATGAGTCACATCATATTGCTGAAATGCTCTAACACTCGATGAAAAATCAGTGTTCATATATTGACCGAAAGGCCAAATGTATCAACTTCCAAAGCTTGATAAATGTGCTGGCATGTCGCCATAATGTGGCCCAAAAAAATGAGCTTTCCTGTGGATACAGGATGAAGACATGATCTTCCAGATGCTTCTCTTAAAACCATTGAGCCTGTGTAAAGCTGTCAATGGCCACACGCTTTCATCACAGTATTTAATGAGAATAAACCCCTGAAATAACCAACAGAGATTCATTAATGAGCATAACGCTCAGAGAGAAGAGGCCAGAGTGACAATGGATGATGTAGCTCAACACTAAAAACCCCAAAGCCACCCAAACTACAGCCCTCCACAGAAGCTACAAATCTGTAGCCATCACAGCCCGGCCTGAGTAAATTACAACCCGCCTGCTGATGACATCTTCAAGCATTAAAAATACAAAATATGCCAGAGTCTAACCAGTATAAAAGAGTCCACTGTTTGTGAGTTCAGAGGCAGAGATTGAATCAGTTCTGTGGCTGGACTGTCTGCTGGCCGCAGTCAGTTCATTGTGTTTGGCGAGACGTTTGTATGAGCGCTCAGACCAGCCTGCTGCTGTTTGTTTGCAGTGGGCTCCAGGAAGCCGCGTGCTGGGGGGTGTCCTGAGAATACGGCCGTCCCTCACAGCACGGCTGGTTCTCCTCTTTTGAGATGCCCACGGCACACAAACGCCGATGTCGCAGTAAACGGTCAGTTCTGGAAAAGTTCTGTGTGACAGAATGGGTTCAGATTAAGTTAATTCTGGGAAAGACGAGCCGTTTGAATGTTATTTCATCAACTGAGCCTGTTTCCACTAGTCACTGTGTTACCAGTAGTCAATACATGATTTTTGACTTTATTATCTGGTTGATTATTGCTGTATGTTTTAGTTTAAGTTACTGTATGTCAAGCACGTGTTGTGTAACTATGTATTATTGTGATTGTATGAGAGTCTGACGTCATTCAGATAAACTCTAATCATGATTTTCTGCTTTTCTAAACGCTGTCATGTTGTTTAAAGTTTCAGTTTCTCACATCACAGTTCTCAAACAAAGTTTTATCTTACAGGAAACATTTGGAAAGAATTACTTTCCTGCAATTCATCAGTAACAGACATAATCACTGACATGAATCTTATTAATAATCTGCATTATTAATGATAAGCAGTTGTCATGGTAACAGGGCACCTGTAAGCTTAAGTCACAGTTAAAGTTGAACTGCACAATTTCTGCAGCCCTGACGACAGCAAACTAAACTGAAAATTCAAATGTAAATAAATAAGGACTGTTTTCAAACAGCTGTAACTGGTTGGTAGCCAGAGGAATCTGTGTTTATAACAGTCTCTGCATATTAAGCTGGGATATGAAGAAGTATTTTAACACCAAAAATATGACATCACCCTAAAGAAAACAGTCTTACCTGTCGACAGCGCTCACACTGATACGGTTTCTCTCCGCTGTGAACACGCTTGTGTCTCTCCAGGTGGTAGCGCTGAATAAACCTCATGTCACACATGTCACATCCAAACGGCTTCTCTCCTAAACACACACACACCTCTTTTACTTAACCTATGTTTTATTTCATCAAAATGTGAAATTGTTGTATTTATGGGCTTTTTGTGCACTTATTTAAACATAAGAGTGAGTAAAACACGTAAAATCATAGGCGCATCGAACCTGCAATGCCCGCATGAGCACCAAGGCTCAATGTGTAAAGACTGCGAGTGCTAAGCACTAAGCCACAGCCCCAAAAAGTATGTGAGAAAGGCTGCTGGTGTACCCGTATGAGTGAGAATGTGTCGTTTCAGATGGTAACTGCTGCGGAAGGCGCTGTAGCAGTGCTCACAGATGAAGTTCCTCTGCACGGCAGAGCTGAGAGAGTTTTTCTCGTTCACATCAGGAATCTCCATCTACACACACCAGACACACATACATTCAGTCAGCAGATGAATCAGAGCGGAATGAGTCGATGACATTACCAGTCACACTCGCCGGGTAATAGACCGAACAGACTAAAACGCTTGCCTGAGGTTTGTCTCTCATTTTGGAGGGAAGTCCCGGCTTCCTGTTCTTCTTCTTTGGCTGGATGTTCTGGCTGGCTTGCATGTCTTTTTCATCCAAGAGCTGAGACGAGTGAAACTCTCTGTCCTTGCGGATGAGCTGCTCAAAAGCAGAGAAATGTAGGTCAAC
>JAZGTK010002637.1:0-30831 GCA_036877625.1 Ambastaia sidthimunki | reverse complement strand
AGATATGCACAGATAATCCCAGGGTTAGTCTATGGTTTCAGGGCAGGAGAGGTTTTGTCCCTGACGCATTCTGTAAAGTGAATTAAAAGAGACAGAATTAACCAACAGTTTACCCACAATGCAAATTGCTGAATAGAATGTGGTGTAGAATGTGGTGATGCCACTACACTTATTTTTGTGGCTTACACAGTGTTTCAAAAGCACAGACACCACAACAGTCTTCAAATGGGTTTGCAACCTTTCGTACCACAATTAAATTTATGGAATCTGCTGTGTTTGTCTTGGCTTGTACTTTGATGGGGTAATGGGAGGCATGACTTGTAGTTGTTTTTGGCCAAACTCACAAAACCATGCGTCACAGAACACATATGGAAACACTACTGAGTGTCTAACATGCTCTTGTTATTTTGAAATGTTCTGCATATGTTATTTTAAAGCAAAAAACAATCATATCTATAACAATGCTATGTTTAGAGTTTGAAATTGACTTTTTCCTCTTTCCAAGTCTTTGTTTGTCTTTTGAAACACAGTGTGAATTCCTATTGCTGACTGTGCAGCATAATTATGTTTCAAAACTTTAAAGTTTATTTCTCATGGTTGGCTCAGAGTAAGAATACAAAGAATGTATTTCCTTTCTTTTGTACCTCCCAGAGACTTTAATAAAGTGGGACTCTGTTGCTGTGGTTTTAACTGACAGCTGGGCAGTTGTGTGGTGTTGGAGTCCATGCCATTTTGTTTCCTTAGTTTCCAGTTTCACTCAGGTTATTTCTATTACTCTTATTCATGACCTCCATCTGGAAATGATATGTAATCCAAAAGTAAGCCAGAGCTTGTGGTTTAGAAATATGTTGTATTTGTGTTTGTAAAGCTATGAGGAACTTTAGGAAGTTTCAGTGAAGGATACAGTTCTCTACTGAGGCTTGTGCAGACTGAAATTTGGAAATACATGATAGTCTCAGTTTTGAGATCACACTTGTGGGACAGACAGTAGAAATGACTTGATACACAATAAAATATTTATTAATTATATAATTTTATGATTCATTTTAAAATAACTTCTGGCACAAAATAGATATCAACTAGCTGGGTTGCATCAAGTATATAACTACTCACTTATCAATTTAATCTACCTAATTTATACAACTAAATCCATGTGATAAATATTAGTTCATTAAAACGAACCGTACCCGACTCGCCAAACTGAATTGACTTTCTAACGCTGCGTGGGAGACGCATGCGCGACATGTGACGGCGATGGTTTGCTGCTGTCATGCTGCTGAAACGTCACAGCTTTTATTTGTTACTCCATAACCGGTAACGGTTATTATTTTGTCTTTTATTTTGTCTTGTTTTAATTATGTTTTTATTTTGCCAAATATATTGCCCTGGTCTTATTCAACAACATAACAATTAAGATTATGCGGTACATCATAAACATTAAACATAAACATTTTTATTTTTCTAAAGCAAAACGCAACAACTACCTTTGTTGGGAGTTATTTGGAAGTAACAAGAAAGCAACGCGGGTAGCAGCACTAAAATGTCTTTTCTGCAGTGTTATCAAAACATGAACTGGCAATGGAAACCATGATATACACCCTAAACAGGTAACCTTTTTCTTTCTTTTGTTTACACCCTCAAGTTTAGGATTAAAGAGCAAATTCAAAAGCCTTCTACTGTAAGTGTGTTATGGGTTTTGTATTTGAAGCTAACCCCCATTTCTGCTCCCTGTTCCTCTTTAGATGCTTTCAAATCGCTCTGCAGTTAAGGGTCATCTATCATTGTAGATCCATGGGGGCTCTTTTCCACCACTCTAGACTGACACATAGCTTCTTTAAATCTTTCTGTCTGGTTGGCTGGCCTTTCTCCTGCCCGAGGCCTGAATACAGCCCTGCCCGAGGCTGAAAACGATCGCAGGGGTAGACAGAGCTCCAGGCCTGGTTTTGGTGCTATAGGCCAGCTGTAGAGATATCAAAGCTTGTAGGCCTTTTGTTTCTGAAGCCCTTCTAGCTGTGTCTGCTTTACAGTTTCTCATGGGGTCTTGGAAAAACTTAGTAGATCAAATGGAGAAAAAATGGTTGTTAGTTCAAACTGTGCTTTGGAGAAAAATATGACATTGTATTACATTATTTGTATTAATTGTATAATATTAACTCATGGCGCTGAATTACACTTAATCTCTTCATTGTTTTATTTTGAGTGATTTACTGCCAGCTGTCAAACTAAATGTAAGAATAGTTTATTTATACAGTGAGAAAAGGAGTTTAGAAATCTGAACTGGTTATTTAATAGTCTTATCACAGTGCATTACAAAAACTATGTGTTAAATCTTCACAGTAAATTAGCAGATTGCCCCAATATCCATAAAAGTCAGTCAGGAGACAGTTAAATCTGGCACCATTAGGAGTTTATTAGTCAGCAACATTATAGTAAGGTCACTAAATTAGTTTCAGGAATATTTTTAAAATGCAAATAACCACCAAATGGACTAATGAGTCTTGAAACTGGCTTTCTGTCAGTCTTGTTAGGAAAGTTCTGGCAGGCTGGTTGGATGACAACCATAAGGGCAGCTGAGGTGAAATGTCCTTTACAAATTACATTTAATATCTGAAGACGTGTAATGTTTGGGGTTGTAAATTCTGTCATGTAGACAAACAGGCAAAAAGTCCTTTTAAAAACTATTTAGCGTGACTCTCAGACTGTTTACGATCAATTTGTGATAATGGGCACCAATTTTGTGTGTTTCAGGAGCACATTAGGGCAGTAAAAGTAATTCTTAGTGATTACTCTGAGAAAACAACCATGGGACTGATCCAGTCTCAATGGGCTGAAGAGATTTCTGGAGAGGTGGGATTTGAAGATTCTGAGGGTGCTTTTGACATAGGGTGAAGAAAGAGAGAGTGACCCCTCTGAGAAGTTCTGCTAATAAAAATTTAACCATGTGGAGATCTCAAAGGGTCTGCAGAAGTCCTGCAGAGTCTGGGGACCATGCCAAGCTAAACTGATTCAGAACCAAGTGAGTCATTTTCATATGCTACTTTCATGACTGTGATATGCATCCATGTATATCAGTCATGTTATCTGACAACTCTGATAAAGCCAAGCAGAACCACCAAGGTGTTGATGGGGACCTCAGATTGACCTTCAGTGTTTTCAGAGAGACTCCCCCAAAGCAAACATGTTTTTAAAAGTCAAACACTGGCAGAGCTTACTGTAACCTACATGCAAAATACTAGTGAAGATAAAGCATGTTAAAAAGATAGATTCACCTACAAGTTACGAATTGGTGTTTAATATTACAAAATATTCAACAAAATATGAGTTTATACACATTCAGCACTGTAGTGTTGAATAAAGGGGAGCATTGATGTACATAAATAAAAAAGGACTTATGGTGTGTTAATGGTTATACCTTGCTTGTAGCCTGCATAGTTATTAGCTAATCATGTGCACTAAGAATATCTCCTGTATTTCAACTATTTCAATTTTTAACAAAATCTATAAGCATCCAAATATAGCGACGCGATCACAAAGTTAACTTCGCTACAATAGTGCCACCTGGTGGTTTTCTTACAAACTGTCTGAATGAACCTACTGTGTGATTTTTGTGGTATGTACAATCATGATTTGTCTTATGCAGATAAGGAATATGTGATCAATTTTTTTGTCACATAATCATGGGTCATTGAAACTGTGAGACCAGATGTGTGCTTACACTTAATTCGTACCATTCGTGTTGTTTATACTGTAAGACTTGTAAAATCTTCTTCAAAAGCTTTAAAAGATATCAAAAAAGTCCTGTGATTTTGTTTATCTATTTTAAGGACTGGATAGTTTCACTGCTCTTCTAAATAGGAGTGACATCATTTGTATCCTGGAATGGAGCCTTGTGTACTAGGCGCAGTCAGATTAAATTAAATGGATTCCCTCTAGAGAGAAGAGGGAGGGTGTAAACATATTTATCGTCCAATAGTGGCCAGGCCATGAGTGCTTGATAGGCATTCCTTGCGTCCCATAGTTCTCAGCTGGCCGGCAAGGGCAGAAGCAGAGAGATCTGATGGTGTACGCAATCTCAAAGAGCCATTTTTTCATCGCCTGACTTTTGTGTTGAAAATTTTCCAATTTGAAAGCCATCTGAGAGAGTTTTACACTATACTCCATAATGTCAAACTGCGAGGAGCTTCTGATGGGTGAGTATCCGGTGACAGGGAATTTCTGGATTTGTCCTGTTTTTGGCCTGGTTCCATAGTGACAACTCATTCTGCAGATATGCACTCATACTCTGCCTGATGAGAGTGCAAAGGTTTTAGCCTTATATGGCTGCTCTCAGACTATTCATCTCTATCACCGGAGATCTTAATAGAAAAACTATCATTTTAAAATGTTCTTTGAGTGCGTGAAGGCCGGTGAAATAACAGGGAAAGTTCTGTGTTATAATTGCTGCAAATTATTTCTGTGGATCATTTGCTGTTTAGAACTGCTGTAATATCTGTGTTGTGCCTGCATGGTGGTACATTAATGACTTCACATAATGCTTTGAATAGACACACAGAGTTGAGACTGGGAAAGTAGGAGCACTGGCTGGCTGCACAGCAAAAACAATCGGGTATAAATAGATTATCTTCCTTCTGGTGAGGCAGACAGCACTGTTTTCCAGACACTGTACCTGCTCTAACATTGTACAAACCCAGTAAACTAATGTGACACTCAGTGACTCTCTGAGTATTAAACGTAGTATATAATCGTATTAAAACAGTTTGCCTTTATTTCTTTAAATAAACTTTTATTATGTCGTTAGTTGTGAAATTATTATTGTTACTGGCTTTTTAATTATTAGTCCTGCAAAGCTCTATATATGATATGTTATTTCCTTCTGAAAAAGATAAAACAGCCATAATGGAAAGTGTAGTATTTGAAGATTTGTTATGAGAATGTAGGCAGTGTTTTGTAAGTCTCTGTGGGGGACATCAGGAACTCATAGCTGTTGTGTTTGCAGGGTCAGTGTTATCTGTTGTTAGGAATCTAGCATGTCATTGCTATTTGCATGCCCCTGTGTTGGAAATTCATAAAGCTTTTAAGCTGTTTAAGTTTATAGAGGCCTTCTTTAGTTTGACACAAAGGTATGTTAGTATGATGCTGTTTAGCCACCATTCATTTAGTTATTGTGCTGCTGTGTTGTGTACTGTTAGTACTGTAAGTATTGTGTAGATTGTGTTTATTTTGTTTTCATTGTTTCCCAAATATTTAGTTTTTTTTCACTGTGAGGTAGTCTGTCATGATACAGCACATAAACAGAAAAAATAACCTTGAGCTGTTTACAGAACTAATTAATGAGGCTGTACTGAATACCTTTCAGAATTGTGAGGAACGTCTTTGTTTAATGAGGCTCAGAGTTTAATGAATCCACTTTGTATAATTATTGGGCATCTGTGTAAAAGAAGACAGTTTGTTTTTCACTGACTCAGTCTTAAAACTAAATTAACCACAAACTCTGAAATAAATCATCCGATATTGACTCACACATTCCTCTAAAATGAGACTCATTTGCTATTTTTTGTCTACATTTAAAAACGGATCAAGCAATTTTACAAATAACTTTAATTGTGCATATGCACTTTTTACTCTGTATGCTTGTATAATTGTTAAAACATTTTACTTGTAGACTTTCCCATCTAAGCAATTGTTTTTCTAGAATAGCTGTATTTAGCTGGTCTTCAGTTAAACATTAAATATTGGTGGGATATGCCTGTTGTAACCACAGGGTGTCGCTATTTAGCTATTTATAATAGCGATGGTGTTTCTGCCTAGCTGACACTACGCCCACCTCCTGAAAGGTCAGCTAATTTATAACAAACGAGAATTGTATGTGACATTTAGTTGGATAAGAAAAATATAACATTTGTCTGATCATATCAACAATCTCAAAAATCTGAGGTGGGAAGCTAACAAGAGTAGACTCACACTAATTTTGTGCTATGCTACTTTTTGAATTTGCATTGATTCTGAGCTTCCCTGTGTGGTGTCTGTGGTCATCTGACCTCACAGGGGCGGCTGCAAAGCTTGTTACTTACACCTACACTGTATGTGATGTATAATAGCCTTTATGGAAGCTGACACTTATGTAGGTGTGACACACAGTCAGCGGCCTTCATTTATTTACATTTTGGCAGGCAATAGATTAAGTGTCTTACATTCCTGTACTGTCCCACCCTGCTTTCTTATTCCACAAGAGACAATGAATAACGGAAATCAGTTCAGAGCTGGAGAATCTCAAAGTGCAAACCAGAATATTTGTGCAGCTACAGTTGTATACTTCAAACATCTGTTAGAGAACTAAGTTCATCTTTGCTGAAGTGTTTTGTAATAAAACCTGAATTAAGAGGTTTAATAGTTGGTCACTGCATTAAACAGCATTCTGTGTTTTTTCCATCACTAGAGAATGGAGATTATTTTTATATAATGACTTCATTTATTTGGTCTGGTCTAGGGAGAAGTACTTCTGCTTCTAATGCAATTCAAGCCTTTCATGTTGGTGGACCGAGTTATTCAAGATTGTGTATTGATCGACTGGAGTAACCTGATTGTCCGAGACCAGTAATGTAAATCCCAGTATGATCACACACTTCTGAGTCCATTACTTTTGTTCACTTCCATTAGGATCCCATTAGTGGAATGTGATTTGTGAGGCCGATATTTTACTCATGCAGGACAACTGAACTGACCTGTAAATGGTCTGACCAGTGAACTAGTCATGTGATTAGATTTAAATATTCCTAGGAAGAATTTAGCATTAGTAGCAAAAACAAGATTTATTTTCAATTCACATTACATATTATAATACATTTATGCATTTGGTAGACAATTTCATCCAAACTTAAAGTGTTTTTTTCACCATTTTGTTACTTCCCTGGAATTCGAACCCATGACTTTGGCGTTGCTAGCACCATGCTCTGCCATGTACAGGAATTATAACTGTTTTAGAGTGGAGCAGAGTAATAAATAATGCCTTTACGTGTATATTTATAACAGTGATACTTAAATCTGAAGACCATAACTGGTATAATAAAGAAATGGATGCGTATAGATAGAGAAGGTGTGTATTGTTGTACAGGTCTGTATCTAGAGCATCATGTACTGTATATAGAAACTGGGGGATGGGGGATGTTCATGCATTTAGCTGCCTGTAAGTCAAATATGATTAATGATGTTGCTGCTTCACAGAACACAGGAAAAGCCATAAATATTATTAAGGAATAAATATTAGAATGGACAAACAGATGTATGTGTGATACAACCCACACAATAAATCAACTGCGTTGTCTTTCAGTTTCAGTATCAGTCACAGTATCTTTATATAAATAGTCGACACACAAATTTCATGCCAAGATGCAAATGTGTTTTTTGCTTGATGCTCTATTGACTTTTCCAATATATTTGTCTGATCTTTTGTTTATAATGGTTTATCATAAAATTCTGGCAAACAAATATTAAGTAAATGTGATTTAAACACCTCAAAATAATTTACTGTCACTTGTAACCTTTTGTCATTATTATATAGTTTTAAGGGCCTGCAATCCATTTATAAAAAAGAAACATTTTTTTTCAAGTTTTAACCGATGTTTCTGTATCTCAGCTCATGTTAGCAACATCGAGGTCATGGGTTTGAGTCCCTGATACACTATATAATGGAATTCACTGTTAGTCGTTTTGAATTAAAGCATCTGTCATGTGTTTAAGTAAATGTAACTGAGCTTTAGGCTGAATGACTGATTAAAGTTAATAGCACTGATCTAAACTTTAATGACATCATTATCATTATGTTGTAAATGATAATAATAATAGGGGGTAATGTCACATAGACATTTCCATGTACTTGCTGCCTCTCTTATTTGCCTGCCTGTTGGTCCATTCTTCTTGTTACCATCCAAACCTATAGGGCTATAAAAGCAGTGCCTGGACCAGGTGGTGGTCCGGGGTTCAGTGAGAGTCCCAGGGGAGCCAGTGCAGCAGGCAGACTGGCAGACCCACACCAGCTGTGTCATGAGTCAGTGTGATCAGAGAGCAGAATGCAGCTCAGCTCAGGTGGTTTTAGTGGACTGGTGCTCATGTGTTCTTTATGATATTGAGCCTGATATCTGATGATGATTTATTACAGAATTATACCATATTATACAACAGTTGGTTCCAGTCCTCCTACCTGATTGGACAAGACATGTTTCAGGAGTGCTGATATTTAATATAACAACACTGGGACTTTTCACTGTTGATATTAACTTGTTTATAGAAGTGTTATGTTTATAGAACACAAATGTTAAGATATGCAGCCTTGTGTCTGTAGCAGAATCAAAGCAATGCTGGTATTTGTTAAACTATTGCGTGTGTGATATTGGTTAAACATTTTAGATACCTCTATTTCTCTATTAGGCAATCTATCTATTTTAGATTGCCTTTGCCAAACAAAGCCCTCCGTGCTGATAATAAATGGGCACTCTTTTAATGGCCAGTTTACCACACCTGTATATGATGTCATTGAAATGATGTCACTGTGAATTGATTGTAACACTGTGATTATTGCATTATATGATTTGACATCTGGTACAGTGGGATGTGAAAAGGGTTTAGGAAAAATCCTAAATTAACCAAAGGATCAGGAGTGTTATTTCAATCCAAAGAGCAACTCAATGCCTGTTCTGGGGCTGAAAGCTTGTATGTATTGAGAGAGATGGCAGAGAGAGGGAGAAAGCAAATAGGAGAATGTTTATGAAAGAAATGACAGGAGAAATACATGTTTGATTGGATATAAAATCACCCAGATAAACAGATTCATAGCTGTGCTCTGTTGTAACATTAGTTTTGCATGTTTTTACAGTAACTTACGGATATACCAAAAACTGTTATTTACATCTGCTACACGGATACGAAATTGTCTAAACTGTATTTAAATGTACATTAAACATTATGATTTTTTGAAATAAATCCATCTTGATATTGTGAACTTAGCTTTGTATTTTGGTAACAATGTTTATGTATATATAATTTTAAAATTTTATAAAATAATAAAACTATATATAAAATAAAAATAATATTATATATATAAATAAAATATAATATAATGTATATAATTTAATGTAATATATTTTCATGTAATTGAACTTCTAGAGTTGAATGTTAATTTTAATGCAATGTTGTGATGTCAAGTCACAAACATAGCTAGCGTGGGATGAGATTACCCGGCCTTCCAAAAGTAGCAAGCACTGGATTGTGTTTCAAAATGACTAAGAATAGAGATTCAGAAGACTGGCTGTGACTTCATTTCATCAGCAATTTGTGTAAATGACCTTTACATGAAGAGGATTATGTCATCTCTTTTCAAAGATTAATCATGTACGATTATTAAGTGGAGAGCAGAACAGAGAAGATGCAGACATTTCTAATCTGACCCTCATTCAATGACACGCTGTATTGCCCTCAAATCATCATCACAACCTCCTGGCTGCTTATGACTTAACATTAATACAGTTATTGTTCTACAGGAGAAAAATGTCAGCAAAAATCTGCAGTAGATTAATTTATACTATTTTTTTCTTGCATTCAAATACTAAAGTGAAATTGAAATAGATAAATTCTCTACAGCAGGTGTCTCGGCAGTACAAAGATTAATCCTCTTTGAAGACATTTTTATGGTGTTTAATCTTGACCCACTGCTTCTTAAGTTAAGCACTGCTGTGAATATGAGTGTGCTGAGGATGAGAATATGCAGCTATTAATGTAGCAGCTATTAATGGGAGTTATTTGGGTTATACTCTATAGACCGATATACTGCATAGCCCAATCCTTTATTCTGTAGTACATGAGCTGGTTATAATTGATCCTCTACCAAGCTTCTTGTTTGTGTGGGTTTGTGTGTCATTATATGTTTGGGTGTTGGGTATGTAACCGGGCGTATGACTGTAAGTGTGTGTATAAGGTGTAGGCAGGATAATTGGAGAACAATAGGAGGGTGTAGCACTGTCCAGCTGCCACCCGAGGGATCCCCAGACTTACACAACCATGATGATCTGTCTCTGCTTTCCCTTCCCCCAGCTGCTCTCTCTCTCTGTCTCTCTCTCTCTCTCTCTCTCTCTCCCTTCTTCCTTCAGGGTAGCTATGCACTAATCTCACAGTAACAAAGTATTTTCTGGGACTGTTTAACACGCAGATGGTCGATGCAGTAATCATACAGCCCTTGTGCCATTCTGTGGGTAAATTGTAATACACTGTAGTGTCAACAGTGATCTGTGTGAGTGAAAAATCTGGATTTGGGTATGAAATTATAAAATCACCATGTCATTTTAAATAAGTGAATGAGTTCAATTTCAAGGTTATTTTTATTTTTAATTCTTTCACTATCACTTTTACGAGTAATGTAAACAAAAAGTATCAACACATAATTTTGTCCCTCTTCAATACAAAACTCTTCTTTAAGTTTTTGATGATGTTTAAATGATGTTTAATTACATAAATAGAAAACAGATAATGTATTACTAGAGTTACACCAGTGCAATGATATTCATTCAAAAAGAAAAGCATGGGGAATTTTGACCTACAGTTTATCTGTGGGTATTATGACAAACTTCTTTTTAATATAATAAATAGCAAACTAAATTCAGAAGCAGTTAGTTGAAGCAGAAGCAAGAATTCACCAGATCATAAAAAATGAAGGACAGAATTAACATACACATATGCATTTAGAGGGTTAAACCCTGATTTGATCTCCAAGTCTCTTTGATGTCTGAGACAGTGTTACACTGTTCTGGCCTCAGGAGATGAGACAGAGAGATGGAACACAAAAATGTTCCATCTTTCGCCTCAGATCATATAATTTTGGGCCTGTGAGATACACGTCATGGTCAAATTGGACACAGAAACCCCAGAAATCCAATTTGATACACAGCGCTTTTCAACTCACCATTACGGGAGAGTTGGGTCAGGCCAATAATCTCTAAAAAAACCCACATTTTTTAGTTTCTCTGTCTCTTTTCCTTTATTTGACTGTTCAGAGACCTGTAAATATAGGTCATGTCATCGTCCTTATGCATATTCCGCATCTTCCTGAATAATTTAAAAAGGTTTTCCCATGTGATGACTCACAGTCAAAACTGGGATGCCTTTTTTTTTCAGCCTTGGTTTCTTCTGATGGTATTCCAGACAGCTTTGTCTGTCTGAAGGGAGATAAGGCTTGAATAGTTAATGTTTAGCTCTAATTCTTACTTTTACAAGCTTGTTTGGATTATGGTATAAAGCTTGGAAAGTGTGAGGTCATGTATTGTCTTAGATCTGGAAAAGTCCCCAAAATCCTTCCTCCACGTGTTGGAACTGCTTTTGTACTAGTTTATGATCTTATTTTGCTGACTATCTACTTACTATTGCCTGCTTTTAATTTTCCCTGTTGTATCTAACAATTTGTCATAAACTGTAACATCTTTTGTTTTAATATAGCAAAAGCCATGAAATGCGTGTTGACAGCACTTGGTCTTTATCTCCTTCATGAAAGCTGAAAGCTTAGATTCAGTCTCACCACAAACAACATGATAATAATTCTTTTTTGCTACAGTGTATATACCTGCTTGTCTGCATTTATGTGTCAAAATATAAACAAAAATATCTTTAGTCAATAGGAGCTCTTTACTAACAATAAATATTGAGCTAGCTTGTTTCTATTTTAGAGACTCAAGCAGCAAACTCATCTTTTTTGGCTTTAGTTTCTTCAGCACAGTATTAGAGCTGAGTCTCTCAGTCAGCTGGAGGGGGAGGAGTTGTTTAGAGAGAGGCCCCTCCCCTTGTGCTCTGATTGGCCATTTCTTCTTGTCAGACCGGGGCAGGAGAGGCAGCTCAGTGGAGTGCGCTCAACATTACACAAACACTTACGCACACTCCTAACACTTGCACGCACTCCGTTAGCAGCTTTCCTCTGACAGCACAAGCCCTTCACAGGCTTATTTTTATTTTAAAGACCTCACCCAGAAAAACATCAAATAAAAGAGAAAAAAGCAGGAAATACTGGATGAATCGGGGAGAAAAGCTGCCTTTATAACTTCATGAAGATTTTCACTTTTTTGGGGGGGGAGTCTTAATACTATCCAGCTATTCAAGGAGAGCGTCTGAGTTTGCATGACTCACGCCTCGGGTAAATGGGTTGTCATGGTGACTGACGCTGCTAGGCTAACCCCAGAAGACTGAATGTTGAATGGACAGAGAGCCGCAGTGGCCAGCCAGAGAAAGTAACCGGGAGTTATCGGTGAACGAGGAGAAGGGAGGAATAGAATGGAAGACGGTTTCTCGAGCTACAGCAGTCTCTATGACACCTCCTCTCTGCTGCAGTTCTGCAATGGTAAACCAATCCCACATTTTCTCTCTTTAAAATCTAAGAATTGTCCTTCCTATAATGTGCATCTCCCCCTGTTCAAGTGAACATGTAGTCCCAGCTGGACTGCGGTACCTGGTGTTGCATTTAACCTTGGTGACCTTTCTTTGATTCCCCAACTTTGGCACAAAACTGAAAGTTCTTAGCTGTAACAGACCATTTTAAAAAGAACCAACAATGCTGGACATTTTTATGACAGGCTGTTGATTGGTATGATCAAGGAATGTCTTAGGTGACGTTTCAGGAAGGAACTTTATCAAAATATCATGTTAGAGTTCCCAATTATAAAGGATTTAGGTAAAGCTCTTTCTTCGTCTCATATCATTACCGATCTAGAAAGTTTTTAATGTTATTTATTTAATGTTGAACAAAACAAGGCAATGCAGGGAAAAATCTGTTACCCATTATTACATCAGAACATCATGTACTGATAATAACAGGCTTAACATTTCTGGCTACATAAAGAATGAGGATGCTGTTTGTTGAACTGCATGATTTTTCTCTTATTTCGGAGGGTGTTGTTTTTGTTGTCCCTCTGCAATCCTGGTTTTAATCTGCGGTCATGTGCATGCTGGTGCTTTAAGGCTTTGAGGTAAGACTTGTTCATAAAACAGAAGAAGAGAGCACAAGATTTAAGGGGTGGATTAGTGTGGGCTTTCCT
The DNA here is from genome assembly GCA_036877625.1 of Ambastaia sidthimunki. Taxonomy (NCBI): domain Eukaryota; kingdom Metazoa; phylum Chordata; class Actinopteri; order Cypriniformes; family Botiidae; genus Ambastaia; species Ambastaia sidthimunki. Next base: position 17,767 of record JAZGTK010002637.1, on the reverse strand, counting down.
AGTTACAGCATGAATAAAAGTGTGTCACGGATCAGTCAAACAACATTAATCACTCGCAGGAAGTGACCTCAGATGACATCATAGCTCTGAAGAAAGCATTCAGATATGTTTTCTGCTTTTGGCATGTAGCATTAGGGCCTGTTTTCAAACATTTCTTGGTCAAACTGCAGTTTATTTCTTTAAAGGTGGAATTTATGTTTCTTTCCACTCAGTTTTCTTGTTTGTAAAGCCAGTCCAATCTACAGTATATGCTCAACTGAGATTAGAGCTTTGAAGTTATGTTATAAAAAAATGTGGTTGCAGTGACCCTATAAAACGTACATGGTGTCTTGTTTCTGCTTCCCAAAGCTTTTGAGCTCCTGACAGGCATGTAGCCTCTTTCCCTCACTGGGCAGCCCTTTAATCTGTCATGTTTCTTGTTACCCTTCAAAACGTCATGTTCTGCAAAGCCTTGAATGAAAAAGACTTCCTCCGTTCTGCAGCATTTAATGCCTGTCTAAATGAGATTGAGAGATGCTGTGATGATTGGCTTGTATTTTGGTTTGTCAGTCCAGTGTGGGATTGTGGGTAATTGAATGAGGTTTTGCTGGAGACTGCTGTGATGAGGTCATCTGGCAGTACAGTGCCCAGCTGAAGCCCTGGATCTGCTACAGAGTCATTTGTACTTCAACGCTTCATGAGTTTCTGATTAGCCAGCCGCACTAATGTAGGGGTACTGGGTCAGCAAACTCTAGTTTCCTCTGCAGTTGGCCTCACTCATGAGGAGTACTTCTAAGTCTTATGTAATTAGATTTAACCTTCTTTTACAGTGTGTCTTTCTTCAGACATGATGGAAATCCGCTTACAGTTTTCTTAAAGGGACGGTTCACTGTAAAATGTAAATTCTGTCATTTACTTACTCATTTTACTTGGTTTATTTATTTGAAATACAAAGAAATTCACAAGACTACGGGTCTCTCATTTCTATGCAGTTACAATAAACGGCGGCTGTGAAAAATGCAACCACCACAGACTTCAGAATTATTTTATTTTTCCCAGAAGAAAGTAAGTCACGCGGGCTTGAAACGGCGTAAGGGGTTACTAAACAATGACAGACCTTTTTGGGAGAACTAATCCTGTAAAAAAGATGAATAGACCAGGGCAATCTTCAGCTGATTATATTCATTCAGCCAAAACATGATTATTTTCTGCAGGATACTGGGGGAAAATAACCTCATGTCCTTACTCAGGTTAAATATTGGCACTGTGTTCTGCCAAGCGAGTAACTAGACGTCTGGTGTTTTGACATCTAGGCTTCTACCAGACTTCCTCATTTTCCTGATTGCTGTTGTTTGTTTCTGCAGTCAGTTCTCTCTTCTGATTGGCTCCCTGTTGAGCCAATAATGGTTGCACATGCAACAGGATAAGGATTAAAGATCTGCTCACGTCACTGACCAAAACAAAAGCTTCTATTTCCTACTCTAAATTTGGGCACTTTACAAACTTGGCAGCCATATATGTTTGCTAAAGGTGGCAATGTTGAATCTCAAATTTCTTCCAAAAAGCAGTTGTAGTTTTTGAGCTGCTGGCACCGATTATTTTATTTGTAGGATAAAATTATTTTCCATGTTTTATTGATCACAAATTTCAAGGAAAATATTGATACACAGAAAATAACTCTTCAAGTGCTGCTGACTCATTCACAGCTAGCCATCGATTTCCTGCAGTGTTGTGGCTCTTGTGCTGTTGTTTATTACGCTGTGCTCTCGTAAAAAGATCGCAGACTGAGGGATAAAAATAAGTGATATTGACATGGCTGTTTTTTTGTCTGTTATATGGCAGGCCGAGATGACTTGCATTGCCTCTTTATCTGCTGCTCTGTCCCATTACACTACTGATAACAATACTGAAACCATCTTCTGCACTGCTGTACTGTAGTGCTTCTGTAGTGCAGTCATTAGACCTCCCCTTCTCTCACTCTCTCTCTCACTCTCTTACTCCCTTTCAACTTTTTCTTCCTGTTCTGTTTGTATGCAATATTTACTTGCTATTTAAAAATATTGTTTTTTAGATATTTAAAATTGGTTTCATTTTGACATCTTACAGTTTAAAGCTTTAAGGACTATTAGAAAACATGGGTATGTTGTTTATATTAAATTTATTGTGCAGCCTAGTATATAGTTTATACACTAATACACAATTTTCTTTTTAATAGTTTATATATCAAATTATCAGAGCTGTACTATCCACATTCATTTTATATTGTATCTGTATACTTTATACTGTCAACAGATGTCTCCTTTGTGTCTAGTTTTGTTTCTTCAAAGCATAGTTGATATGTAAAATTAAACATTACTGAGAGCTCGGATAAATCTTCTGAGATATGAAAGAGCAACCACTGAGCAATAAGATATTTCTCCAGGCACTGTTTTGAAGGATGTTCTTCACCAGGCCATTCAGTCATGAGCAGTGCAGTGTGCATTAGCAGTGCAAGGTGTCAATGACCCATTTCAAGTATACATGTCCAGTTGAAGGCTAGTATTGTGCTATTTTTATGCATTAAGAAGGTTCGTCCTAAAGCTGTTTTGGAATATTCCACTCCCTCACGTCCCCTCAAGGGCTTCCAAAACAAAGAATCCTTTGTGAGGGTGTCAAGCAGACAGGATTATTCAAATTTTGTTTCAAAATATGCTAATGCTTTTTAGCAAAACATGGTGCATGTCTTTGATCTAGGCTAAAGTAGTCTGAAATAGCTGCCTTTGTTTGGTGGACCAGAATAAGTCCAGAAAAAGGTCCCTCTGTGATTGCAGACTTTAGTATTTTAGTATTTGTTGTTTGAACATCCGTTATCCTAAACAAATGTAAAGGTTAACTGCACCACTGGGAAATCACAACTGAGAACCATAGCGAGTGTTTCCCCATGTACCTCTGTTCAGAACAGATTATACATGGCAACAGACGCCAGGGCACTCCATATGATTTCCCGCATGCGACTTCCAGTGTCATTACTGCACGCCGTGCGCAGCCCACCCTTAGAACAACACTTTGGCTTATTTAAACCACACACCCACCCTCTGTTCTGGGCCGTCTGTTATGTGAGCACAATGCCCTGGGTTCTGTGGAGAAGAAAGCCTGGGCTTTCACACACACTGAGAATGCATTGTGTCAGATGAGGGAGAGCGGAGCCAGCCATGAGTTAATGCTGTCCTACTTTTCCTTCACTCTGTGAGTCAGACCCTCTGCGACTCCTTCCATCTCCTTTCCTCCTTTCCCGGCTTGTTCTGCAGCAGAGCTCCCTGCTGTTTGTACCATTTCCCAGAAGACCATGAGTCAGCACGGCTCTCGGTTACCGCTCTACTCCAGCGTGCCTTTTCCAGGTTGGTTTCTGCTCTCATCCCTGTTTTGACTGTAATGTGCTCTCAGGGGCTGCTTTAGGGCGGGTCCCATGTTCGCAGGCCTCGGCTGGTTTAAATGAGGAGTGAGAGAAGAGGTTTGTTTTCAGAGAGACTTGTATTGCTGTTTGCTGTGACAGCATGTCACCTGTGACCGAGTGAGTGGGCTTTTTTATTGGTTGGTCAGTTCAAGGAGCATGTGGGCGGGGTGGAGAGTGTGTTGCAACACTTTTACAAGAGCTAACTTGAGTCATTTGGAGCTGGCGTTTTATAGTTGGCAACTGTGTTTTGTGTTTGTTGAAAGTGAGAGCTCTTTTTGGTATTAGTGTCATGCTTTATGAATTGACATATCTCTTGTATGCAGGTAAATAGTTTGTCTAACAATTTAATAAACATTTTAATAAAATGAAAAGTATCTTAAAGCTTTTTTCAAAAGTTGTATTGCGTAAATTTTAAACTTAATAAAAAATAGCAAAGCAAAAGTAGCAAAAAAACTACTTTAAATGAAAACTGAACTATAATGAAATAGCTGTATTGCATAGATAACAAAATATATTAACAGCAATATTTACAAACAGGTAATACAAAATCTTACTTAGTCCATACTGTAAATGCAGTCCTTACACATTTTTTTTGTCTTAAACTTTTATCTCCGTTTTAGACAATATAACTATTGTTGTATAATTTTAAAATGAACAAACTGGTACTTTGATATTTGTTGACTAAAGTACAAATACTTTTTGGGGCAACACTGTGAAAGGTTTTTTACAATGGCATATTTATTGACATTTATTAATGCTTGTTGTATTTGTCTTGATCATTTATCAGTTGTTATATGCCGTAAAAAGATTTATATAGGTAGAGTGAGAGTGAATCAGATCTGTGAATCAGGACGGATTCAAACCTGCATTACCTGAATAAGCACCAAAGCTCAACATATTTGCCACTGTTCAGGTTTAGCTCAGTATCTCTTTAATCTCCTCTCAGCCCTGACACCTCCTGTGCCCAAACAATGAGGCTTGGTGTTTGCTTGAAGTGGTTTCCAGCCACTGAGCATGGTGGTCGTGCAGGGGGCTGAAATAGACCCTGACGGTTCACACATAGTTGTTCTCCCTGCCATGAGCAGATTAAACAACACCATCCCATCTCTGCCTCAGCCCTGTCTGGAGTCTCTCTGTGGGGCTGGAGGCTGCTGGGATTAATGAACATACATGTAACACTGCTGTCTGTCTCACACGTACTGACAAGGTGCTGGCAACATTTTGACAGTTTCTGCAGGCTGATTTTTTTTTTTAATTAAATGTTGCATGAGGTGGAAAATATACATTTATTAGTTGTGGTTGCCAAAACAAGCATCACTATTATTGTTGGTAATGCTTAGTGTCAAAGATCTTAATGATTTGAACCTAATCCTAAATAAAGGTCCTGCTCCATTTATTCTAGTCATGACACCTATGATGTTATTACCTAAGAAATCGAATGAAAGTTTTTAAATTGGCAGACCACAAAACAAGCAAATATAAAATCCCATAGACTTACATTATAATAGAAACACAAATCATATCTATGGACCAGTATATCATAGAGACTTATGATAGACTCCATTTTGAATTTGGCCAGCAAGCAACAGCATAGCAACGCCATAGCAACCGCCCACAATACTCTACTATAGAGACAGTCAAAACCCAACAAAACATTACTTTCAGAAAATGCAAAAATATAATTAACAGCTTGTTACTAAGCTTCAAATTATGAAACCCTAATCACATTGTAAACACAATGCTTCCATCACTTCCAAAACTTTAATGTAACATCTAACAACAGTTTCAACTATACTGTCTTCATCAGTAATACAACTGAAATAGATTTAAAAGCTGCAATTTACTTCACAGCAGGTTGTAACTTTGGTACCACTTTGACTTAAACATTAAGGCAGTGATTTTCAGTTGTAGTGGCCTGAACTTTGTTCTAGTGAGGGGTTTAAAAACAGAAAAGGAAAGTGTGTCGGCTTTAACAAGCTGATTACAGCCTGACCTGAAGAAAGATGTTGCTGATGTCAGGAAGACTCTGGAAACTCTTGCTCTCCCATGGGAGCAATTTGGCTCCACTCATCACCTCTCCTCTACTCTCCTCCTATTCTTTCCACATCAGAGGTCGTGACTGAGGTCTCTGAGAGGATCTTATGCGTCTATTTTTAACTCCTCTAAGTCTTATTTACAGCTTTTTCCCTCTTTACGCACCTGTAATCTGGTAAATTGCTTTCCAGCACAGCATTCAGCACAGCATTCAGCACAGCATCTTTTGCAACTGTGCTGGATTGTATAATCATTTAGCACCGTCATCACCTCTGTTTCACTGCTCACCACAACACAACACTCTCTGACAGTCAGCAGGGTTTTCAGATGGGTCCTGCATGAACTGACCTTGTATCTGTGACCTCAGATAAAGACCTGGTAAAGCAAGCGGTTGTAATCCTTTTAAACACACAGAGACCTTTTGCTCACAGATCCTGCTTGTGTCTCACAGCATGAAGTCTTTATGTAAGACTCAAAGGCCAGTTCACTGATGAGGATTGTTTTTGAAAAGCTCTGGTTGGATTTGCTCTGATCCTCCCTGAGGCCAGATGCTTTTGTGTACACTGTGTGCTTGAAAACATAGATGTACAAGGCGGCCCAGGAAGGTTAATGCTAGTTAATGCAATAGTTAACATGAACTAACATTGACAAATGCTTGTACAGCATTTGTTAATCTTGGTTAATGTTAACTTTTCATATATACCAATGTATTTAACGCTACAAGTTGGACAGTTTTAAGTCGTTATTTTAAAGTAACAATAGCATATTTATAAATTAAAGGGATTGTCCTCCCACAATTTAAAATTGTCATCATTTACCCTCATGTCATTCCAAACTTGCATATTAAAGGATTGTTTTTGTGCTGACCAATGTTGACGTATAAAACCATATTATAAAGCTTTTCAATTCTTTCTCTCAAGAGTGTTAGAAATTACATTATCTTCATAATACTGATCCTTTATTAAGCATGTTTTGGGAAAGTCTGCATTTGCCTTTTTGGGTAAACAGAGCTCAAAAGTGAGGGAACATGATCATATTCACTGTCAGTATAATGATAATCCTTACAAATCTTTGCACTCTGCTGCTGCTGAGACTCATTTATGGAGGGATGCAGTGTTGAGTGAGTCAGCTAGTGTGTTCAGACATAGTGAGAGATTAAAGATGCATTATTAATCAGGCTTTGAGGCTCTGAGACATTAAAGAGGTTATTTTGTGTTGATAATCCACCGTCACTTTGTGCTCTGCATTTTTGTCTTTTTGTACTCTCATGATTTAAAAATTCAAAGAGAGTTAATTAACATTATTTTAGGCACTGTTTTATAACTATATATTTTAAAGTGCAAAAACCTGGAAAAAGCATTGTGTTACTGTTACACATTCTGTAATTTCACCTTGCAGATTTGGATTAATTTTTCCATTGAATTTTTTGTGTTGTATGTGCCTAATTTGTGCATACAGTAGTTAAAGAATGTCGTCCAATCATAATTCCATCCACCTCATTTTGTGTACAATCAGAGCTGCTTTTTTACCAGCCAGACCAGCACCTAACACTGGATGAAAAACATCCTGGACCAGCAGAAAAAAGTAATGCTGTTCTAAGCTGTCTTGTCCTCTTTCTTGTGTAAGCTTGCATGCTTATGTGTTTATCCACCAGATAGTTTAGAGTAAACAAGCATTTGAAGGACGGATAACAAACATTTTCAGTGAAACAGGGAGCTAAAGATGGGCTGATGTCCAATACAATCGCAGTGAAACAGAAGGAGACTGAATTCAGGGGAAGTGGGAGAATCACACTGATAAAGAGACAATGGACAGGAAGTGCATCTTCAGTCTTGAGCAGTTCATTGGATTTTTGAAACACTTTGGGACAGATGCCAATTTTGCAATTTGGTTTATTCAATCTGCACTGATGTATTCTTGCTAATGCTTTTTAATGTGGTCAGAGGACACACTCCCTAAAGCTGCAGTCATGCGTGTCTGAGAGGTTCAGTGGAGAGCATTAATGTTTTAGTAACATCATTAAATATGTGTTTAATTGCACATTTGAATGCTCTGTTACCAGATGTTCATATGCTGTTTCAACACAATCTCATGGTAATTGTAACTATTTTATGTGATACATAATAAAGTGGCGGCTAATTTGTATGAACTTGTACAATCTCATTTATATATTTTTATACACCTGCTTTCACTTCAGTGCCAGTTATGTTTAGGGGTCGACCTTTATGATTGTTTATTGTAATAATCATACCTTTCTGTATAATTAACATTGTATGAATGTGGGGTCTTCTGAGAGATAAGTTATTTTGTGGATTCTGATACTATTCTGACATCAAGTGCTTAAAGTTTAATTGTGTCATTTCTTCACGAGCTTTATCAATCAGAGTTGGAAGTATTGTTTTCAAACACGTTTCGCCATTGGTCAGTTAGACAGATAGGCCCGCCCTCACATTAATGCTAGCACTAATGCTAGTTTTCAAAAAACCAAAGCAGTGTTTAGAGACTATTATCCCAGGAGTGGTTTACCAATTGCTGTCTATGCATATTGAGCTTGGATAAGAGAAAGTATTCTAACAGAATAAATTGCACACTTTAAGCGTTTGCTTTTGAAAGGGGAACCAGTTTTAGGCTGTTGAGCACATGTGACAGTCATTTATTGTGCTGTTATTAGCACTGTGCCACCAGTGGCTTCAAAAAAAATGAAAACTGGGTTTGTATTTGAAGACAAGACTGAACAATCTCCCCATGGAGCTTTTGAAAAGAGGAATTCAGTCATAGCCGTGGGAAGCCTTCAATCAATGATTAATTTCATCTATCAGAGAAGCAATTTCTTAGCAAACAGTGTGAATTCTAATTATATGTAATCATTTTTACTAGATGTGTTTGTCCTGCAGTTGCTTTGTGTGTGTCATTTTTAAAGACATGTGGAGATTCATTTTTATTATATTCCCTAATTACAGAGTTGAATTGTCAATTCATAAAACAATCATACGAAATGAATTTCCTGATTCAGTAATACAATGACTGAAGTGATTTCATTGATGTCGACCATCTTATTATCAAATGCTTCAAAGGGTTTTTGAACGTCTAAATCTTTCCCAGTATCCACAGGGGTAAAGTGAGCCGGCACTGTATGTTCAGGTGGGTCTAAATCTATGTGTTGCATAAAGAGGCTTTACCTTCAGCAGGCTATTAATCAGCACTGAACATGATGTCTGTGATCGTTTATGCAGGGAAAGCAACTGAATTTTAAGTGGAATGGCTGGAGGCCATTAAATGAGCTGAGCTGGTGTGTGTGTTAAAGTGTGTAATTATACAACTCAGCTGGGGTTGGGAAACATTGGGTGATTGAAGGTACTTATCTAAATTTTGGTTTCAAAACTATCCATTTATTATTACAGCCTGAAGGTTCCCGTCTGCCAATTATTTAAGCTGATATGACTCATAGTTGCCACGTTTGTAACTCGGGTCACATACGCTGTAAGTTTAGTGTTCATATTTTGAACACTATTACTAAATGTCAAGTCATTACTGAGACTTTTTGGTATAAATTATTATTAATTAAATGCTTTTGGCATTTAGATCAATTTGTTACCTTGATACAGCAAACCCTGATTATAGTATAACCTTCTACAGTGAGTGTATTTCTGACATTTACTGCAATACTTTCAGTGTTTAAACAGGATTTTGTTTAAAATAAACAACATTATAGTTTTCCCCGTACTTTAAATGAAGCCTCTTTTTCTCTGTTGTGTTTTCCTTGAGTCCTGAGCCTTGTTCTCTGTAAGAGAAAGTGGTCTCTCCCTAACACACCTCCTTTCATAGTTTTTATAACACCCACCTGACAAACAGTGAAATTAAATGTAATGTGCAATAAATAAGATCTTAGCAGATGTGGTTTAAATGTGCTCTGTATTGACACTCAGGTAATTGCATTTCTCCTCTCATTAAATCTCATCTGAAAATCTCATTAAAAACACTACCATGTTTTAACTTTTTTACTGCTTTAATTGCCAACTGCTTCCTGTTAGTGTATAATTAATGAAGATTGTTATTGTTGGTTTCTCAGGGATAGGTTAAAAGCTGTAGTTTTCATTCATGTTTCATACCACTGATTTTACAAAGCTGCTTAAACACTTGACAGACTCTTAACTGCCCTGTGTGTGTGTGTGTGTGTGTGTGTGTGTGTGTGTGTAAGAGAGAGAGACAGTGGGAGACAGAGAGACAGAGAGACAGAGAGAGAGACAGAGAGTGAGTGAAAGTGAGAGAGTGTTTCTCTGGGTCAGCAGCTGTTAGGGAAGGGCGCAGGGGAACCATCAGCGTGTTAATATGTGATGAAGAGGGACATGTTATGCTATCCCTGACTGACTCTTTCAAACGCACCCTGCTGGATGTGATGTTTGCCTTAAAATGCTGGTCACCTGGGGTGGTTTAAACTAGAATGAACTGGATTCATAACAAAGTGTGATGCAAGACTGCCTCTGTTGATAATTTTAGTACTTCTGACTAGTACAAATAAATGTTCCAGTTAGAATTAAACATTTTACATGTTTATATGTTCATAGGTTTAGGAACCTAGGAGAACATTGCTTTATAAGGTACCTAGAAGAACCTATCCAGTAATCTAGAGAACCCATATTTTAACATCATTAACTTTTTACAATATCCAAACAAACACAGCAAAATGAACTAGAAAGAAAGGTTCTTTCATTATTGTAAGGTTCTTTAGAAAACCATCTTTTTACTAATGTTTCAGAAAACATCAAAGCTTCACAGAAAGCTTCACAGAATATGCCAAGAACAATCTGCTGCTCTAAGGAACCTATTATGTAATATGAAAATAGTTCTGATATAAAGCATATAAAGCAAAAACAATTGCAGAATCTAAGGTGTTTGAACATTGAAGAACCCTAAAGAACGTGGAACCGAGTGGTATACTTTAAAAAAAGTCTTTAACTACAACTACTATTTGTATGCATGTGTTGTAGATGACAGTGCCTCAGCAGCCAGCAGTATGGAGGTGACGGACCGCATTGCTTCCCTGGAGCAGCGGGTCCAGATGCAGGAGGATGAAATTCAGCTGCTCAAGTCAGCTCTGGCTGATGTGGTGAGAAGACTGAACATCTCAGAGGAGCAGCAGGCCATGCTCAGCAGAAAAGGACCAACCAAAGGTTTTGATGATCATTTATTCATCCAAACTCATGTCAAACCCATGTGACTTTCTTCTGTGCAACACTAAAGCAGAAAGATATTAGGCAGAATATTAGGTGCTGACAGATTCATCGCATTTCCAGACAATGGTGACTGAGGCTGTCAGTCTCTAATATTCTGAAAATCAAATGGTTAAAGCAACATATGGGTGTGAAAATGATAATAAAATTTTATTTTTGGGTGTACTGCTTCTTTAAGAGTCTCTTACTCTTTCTCATGCCCTCCATTCTTCAGCTGCAGTTATTTTCATCCCTCCTCTTTCCTCTGATTTTCTCTGATTTCTTCTGCTCTTCCACCCTCCCCTCTCTCACATGTCTTTCCTCTCACACTGTGAGCTGTATAGAAGCAGCAGTGAGGAGACACTCCCCCTCCTCTGACAGCAGTGTTGGGAAGTCAGGTAGGCAGAGAGGCTTTTAGCCAGTAATGATGAACTAATACAGAGATCACAGTATGATGTCAGCTGTGCATTGCACTCACTTACCAAAAATGCGTGAACACTTTAATTTTGGTTTTGTGTCAGTATAATCCCTTGACGTTAGGAGGTTGTATGTCACATACTGTTTGGCCTGTTTTTTTAAGGCATTAAACATTCACACCCATTTTAAGAATTGTAAATAGTGCAGTTTTACAATATTGAAAATTTTAATTTTAAACTTTTGAAACCTAGTATAGAAAAATAGTGTGTAGAATGTATAATAATGTGTAAATTAAAACAATATTATTTAATGTAGTAATACATTAAAGTATTTATAGATTTAGTGTCATAAGGGTTAGTAAATAATGTCAGAATTAAATTTTCATTTTTGTGTGAACTAATACTTTTTCAAATATTAAATAGTTAATAGTTTAAACATCTACTATTTAAATTCACATGTTAGTTTAAAGTTTAAGATAGCAGATTAAGCTCAGTTTAACTAACAGATGTGGAGATTTACTTTTTTGAGATTATTTAACAAAGCTTTACTCGTACCACATCATTTTATGAAGTGTGAATAAGAAAGAAAGATCTATCATCTGTTGGGTGTAAAAACAATTGCTTTTTTGATGTTAGACACTAACTAGCCAGACTGCATGGATTTGTGCTATGAAATGTCAGTCTGGGGTCCAAGACTCTGAAATAAAACCATACTAACAAAATATGCTAGTTTGATTTAGATAGCACCCCACCTGTTACATACTGCTTGTTTGAAGCGTGTGCAAGATGAGTCATGCTTAGCTTTTGCATTATACATGATGCTCCATGCAGGCTAATCTAGTTAAAAAAACTCTTCTTCCTCACTCGCTGTGTCTCTTGCCTCACTCATTCTTTAAAGTTTCTCTACTGTGTCTCTGTGTTGCTGCCTACACCTCCATCTATGCAACTTGAAAAGCCCAAGCAACGAGAAATGATGAATATGTAATAGTGCGGACTCAAAGGGTGATGTAAATGAAGGCTCTACTATATCTCTCCTGCCAGTACTCAAATAGCACAGTGGAATATTCTTCATCCAATATGTGTTTAAATAACAAGTGCATTATAATGGAGTCTGTCCCTGAACTACTGTGGAAGTTGGAGGAGGCATTTGGTCTATTTCACTTATTTCTTTATAGACTGTATTTGACATCTAAAAATGACAGGAATTAATATCCTTGTGATAAAGAGGGAAAAGATTCCCTGTAATTGGAAAAAGTTAAAGACCCCAGTAATAATAATGTATATTGAAACTAGAAGTTTGGGTAATTCTCATTCTACAGAGCATTTGAGCATTAGTGCAAGATGAGTCATCCATATTTTTGGTCCGCTTTCACTTGTATAGACTTAAATATCTGGTAAAAGTAAATTTGGTCAACGTTCAAGAGTATAATGCTAGCAGATGAATTTACTGAAAATAGACTGAAGGCCACATCATTTTAAATTCATGGGGTCTTTTAAACTTTATAAAGCCTTTTATCAAAGTTTAGAGGCTAATCACCAGACAAAACTTTAACTGCAATGTTTTGTGTAATTTTGTTTACGTGTGCTCTCATCTTCTAGCTAGACCCATGATTGCAGCCCTGCCCCTGAGACCCACGGTCAATAATGGCACCATCCTGCCGAGGAAAGGTGGCACTTTGCCATCACCCTCCAGCTCCAAGAAGGACAACAGCTCACCAGCGACCAAAAGGTAGAACACTAATACTCAAGGCTTTGGTTTTAAAATAATCTTTTATTATAAATATTACATGTAAGGTAGTCTGTCTGTCCCACTCTCAGTTCATGAAAGAAATACTAGTTTATCAATAGTCATATGACAAATATTATATTATATTTGGCTAAAACTCAATGTTTTTGAAAGTGAATAAAGGCTTTTCATTTCACATTAAGATACTGAATTTCAGGGACAGTCAGGGACACTGTCTACAGTGTAGAGAACATGTCCTTTATTGTTTTGCTGGATAGTGCTGGATCAGCTGTCAGTAGAAAAAACATTCATCCAGTGCATGCAAATACATGTGGGATAACAGTGCAGTGTTCTGTCTCGTAAAGGTCGACTGACATCATTATCTGTCCATGATGAGCAACGCTAAACCTGAAAGAGTTTGACTCAGGTTTTCGAGCGAGTCGACTATGACGTAAAAAAATGCATTGTGACTGGGTTTTAAATGATAAAGACTAAGCCAAATGAAAAAGTTTGATATTAAATATTGACTGGTTAAATTTTTTTCAAAAACGTAAATTCTTTATAAAATACTTCAAAAAGGGGGCTTAATGAAAAAACAGAAGCTTAAGATTATAAAACACAAATCCAGCTAGTCACCCTTCATCCCCACCCCACAAGTGTCTGTTTGTGAGTGTCAACTGTCTGTCATATGTGTTTGTCATCCTGTGAGTTCTCTTTGCCCCTCCCCCCTCTTCCTGTCTGTGCATGTTCCAGTATGTCCAGTATGCCCATGTTTCTTCTAAGGATGCCGCACAGGTGAGAGTTTGTAATCACTGAAGGATCTTCATTCTTCCCATGAGAGCTGTGGACGTGCTATGTTTTTATTTTTAATACATTAAGGCTTAGTTCACTCAAAAATGTTGCCAAAAATTCTGTCATCATTTCTTGTCTTTTTTCAGTACCTTACATTTTGGTCTGTTCCAACACAAAACGGTTTTATGCTTTTCAGCATTTTTTTATAAATGAATATAAAAATGATCAGTAAATTCTTAACAATATTCTATGAAAAAAGTCACTGGGTAGTAAAGGTGATGACAGAATTAGTTTTTCTGTGAATTGACTCTTTATGATTCAGTGGCAGCATTAAGCCTTTGCAAACTGTCTGTGAGGGCCATTTTCGGTGGAGGGTGTTTTATGATTTCACAGGAAGTACTATTACACTGGGATTTAGGCATTGATTCCCTTGAAACATGTTATTATTTGCCCTGGCCTATTTTTTGGCTTTCCCTCTTTAACTGCAGCCGTGAAGCTTCTTTTCCCATCATGCCTTGAGCCTTGTGCAGTCTATGTATAGACTAACCAGCTTGTTGCTTCAATAAAGCCCTGAAATCTGGATTAGACTTGAGCCTGGCAACCAGTGGATTGCTGATGAGGCCTTTTCTTTTGTTGTTGTGATGTTTCACTCTACAGTCACTTCATTCTGATTCACAAGCCGCAGCAAACTGGGGCATAAACGTGTTTATATAATTGTTGTTTATCTTGAACATGCTTGTTGCATCTCTTTAGGGAAGGCTGTGCTGTGTGTCTGTTATAATTGGCTGGACAGTAACATCCCACCAAGAGTGCCATTTCCTGCCGTCTGTGTAGCTGTTTACATTTATGAGGAAATTTGGTTCCTGTTAGAGGTGCTATTGTAGGGAAATTGAGGTTAAAAAAAGATCAGTTGTTTTTATAAATACTGAACAAATTTCAAAAACTGAAAAGGTTTTATTAAGTTTTTATTAAGTTTGGTATAAAAGTTACAGAAAGTTAAAAATAAAAAACTAGCATTTTTAAAACTCTTTTCTGAGGTAACAGGGAAAATAATGTAAATATTGCTTTCCTCTCTATTTACAGCACTGTGAAGAGAACAAGTTCCTCAGAGCATGTCGGCCCTAACAACAGGAAAGAGAGCGTAGATTCCAAAGCCAATCGGAATTGTGCTGGTTCCATAGGGAGCAACTCCAGTGGAAAGAAAGCCACAGAAAAGTATGTATAAATATAAATACACTTACTGTATGCATGCGATTTATAAAATATGCATAAGCACAGACAATCTATTTGGAATAGAAATGGGCTACAGAATAATAGCAACTCATTAGCAATTAATGTATGTAAATATAAATACACACCTGCCAAAAGACTACCAGTCAAAAAGAGTTCAACATTATTTACTCGCCATAGCCAAATATTACTTACATTGGACATTGGCAAGTGTTGTTTTTGGACCCTACATGCACATATCACACACACACACACACACACGCACACACACACACACACACACAGAAACTCATTTGGATGACTTGCTTCCTCTCTTACCCTTTACAGCAAACAGAGGGAGCCCGTGTTCAGTGCAGGTAAGAGTCAGGTGATCGAGTTATATGCCTCTGAGCCACGACTGGACCAGTCACAAACAAATTAATGGTGTCTGGAAATTGTTCTCTCATTGAATACACCAAAGTAAGAAATTAAAGAAAGGTGGAATTAAAGTGTCTTCCCAGGACATGCCTTTGAAATAAATGGCTGATCTCCCAGCATTCCTTTTCTTTAGCAGTAATGTGGGTTGGTTAGACAGAGTACAGATGTTACTATGGTAGCACAGTAAATCAGATTGCCCCCTTATTCAAGAGAAACAAGTCCAATAACAAATAAATTCAAAGCTGGCTGTATGAGTGCTGTCCAGTCATGGCTCACGGAAGATCAATGTTAATTGCATTGGTCTGTACAGTCCAACAGTTCTTCCCAACATTCATCAACAAGCTAATCCATTAGCAGTAACACATCATCCATCTCTTACCAACAACATTCTTGTAGTTTTCTCTTTCTCGTTTTGGTGTTCGACTTTTTCTTTTTAGCAATTTTTACGTATTCATTCAAATTTACATTTTAATTGTAAGTAAAAGGCCAATTTAATTAGCCACAAAGACCTATCAAAAACTTACCTAGAGTTAAAATTCAAGTATGTCTACTGAATAGTGTGTAGTTGGGAAATGAAGCTGTATAGCTTTGGGGCTGCCCATCACACGACTAAACAGTTCCTGAACCCTTCACTGATGATTGATGACCTGAGACAAAAAGCTTATTTTTTGCAAGAGTTCCACAAAAATTCTGCAGCAGTTTTTTCAATATACGAACAATAATATAAGAATAATTTTAATGTGCAGAGCCCTCCATACAGTATGTGTGTGAATAATGAGCTGTTCTGCCTGAAGACAATATTTCATGTTCCTTGTATTTATCCCAGTTACAGTAATTAACCGTAAAACTAATTGAAATCATAAAGATGGTCTATATGTTAAATTTACCAACCACCAAATTAACCAGTGGAGATTAGCATTATGGAGCGCTGGGTGAAAGAAATGACTTTCCCGGTGGGGCTTGTAAAGTAATTAGCCGGATTTGATGATCTGGGATCTAATGATCAGGAAAACTGTTTTTCCATGAGCTCTCTTCTGCGATCTTACACAACTGTTTCTGTCTCTATACATCCATAAAGGGATGCGACGTGTGACGCACTGCAAAGGTAGGAACCTGTCAACTGTCCCTTGTGTGAGCGGCTCTGTGGATGATTGATTCTAGAGTCAGAGTGAAGTCATTGCTTTTAAAAGGAGACTGTTAACAACATAAACCCTGCTTACAAATGCAATGACTGTAAATACAGTAATATTTATCACGGCCAGAGACTGTAAAGAAGTATTATCTTTACCTTCTGTACTATGTCTCTTTACGACCTCATGAAATGGCTTGAGTGCAGTTTTCTTTCTTGTATTGACATTTTTCTTATAACAGGAAGTCAGGGTAGGCCATGTTCCAGGGTTCTTCCCCTGTTTTTAAATAGCCAATAGCGTTTAGGTTACATGTACAGACCCTGCTATTTAGACCTGCTATCGTCAAAGGCAGATGGTATTAGGGGATGGGGTCAAAGGAAAACATTTAAATGTGTGCCTCATCAAGAGAAAGACTGGAAAATGTAAAATAATCTGAAATGCACATATCTTCTAAAAGTCATATTTGTCAGTTTAGTTTTACACTTATAGATCCAGACAATGAAAACACACAAAACTCCACTTTTGATTTCATGAGGTCTAGCTGACAGTTTGAGAGCTGTAGCTTTATGATGGAACTGAATCAACACCCACAGAGCTGTCCTGCATAAGGCTCTGGGTTGATCTGACAAATGCGTGTGTGACAGAACCTCCTCCCTTCCTCCAGAAACACCACCCTTCTAAATACACTAATGCACACTCTCTTTAACACCCTTGTGAGCAGTGCCAGCCTGTGGCTGTTTGCAGTGATTTGCAGTGGTGCTAAAAACACAAGCTAAGTGCGCTGATGTTTTGCTCACTGCTCGTGACATTCTTTACACATGCACCATGGGAAACCAACATTCTCCCACAGTCACACAGCTGCACACCCAAAGGCTTTAATTGCTTTAGTATAGGGCTGCTTTATGCTCCAAGCATTCATGTTCTCTTAGTTTCCTAAAGAGCATTTATCATCCTGTATTTTATCTCAACCAGCTCTTCTGGTTTTTTACTGTGAAACTGGAGTTTGTGTTTATCATAAATCTGACATTAAATGTCACATTGTTCTGTGTCACAAAAATGGAATTTATTTTCCCTAAACAAGACTCGGTTTTCTCTCTTCAATGTTGATGCAGCAAACTGTGGATGAGTCACTACACCCACTGCGTTGTTTAGTCACAAATACAACAAACTCTCATGAGACAATCAAACCTAGAAGGGCTTGTACATGGAATACCAAAATCCAGGATACATGTTCACAGTTTGTTGTCAGTGTTTTTTGGTTTTCCTTATTAGAATAACAATTTTTAGGCATCTTCCCTACCCACAAGTTTGTGTTCTGCACTGCAAAAAAAAAAACAATCTTAAGCAGTATTGTTGTCTTTATATCCTTTAAAAAATTAAATATCCTTTAACTAAATTCC
>JAZGTK010002636.1:0-30833 GCA_036877625.1 Ambastaia sidthimunki | reverse complement strand
TGCAACATTTTGCTCTCCCTATCTAGCTGGTAAAACTTTAGTAATTGAATCTTTTCCACAACTGAATTTTGATAATTATTTAAAAGGCTCATTTTAATTACTGACATGAACATTTAGTTATACTCAAAAAGGTTTGTGAATTCATTAGTTAAACGTACAATAATTTGAAGAAATTTACTTTAATAAAACAACCGTCTACAACCTGTTGAGGTATATCAGCATAAGACACAAGCATAACAAGCATTATTAAAAATATTTTTGAGTGTTTTGAAATGAAAATGAAATACTTTTAGCAAATGGGCACATATAATGGTAGAATCAGGGCTTTTAAGCTGTGTCTTACCTGTGTTATCTGTTACCTGTGCAGTGAACTCGGTGAACTCTTGAGAAGAGACGTTCTGACGAGCTGATTGGCCCTCGTAGGTCAGCACTACAGCTGACTGACTGGAAGAGGAAGGTGAGCCGAACCCCTCGTGTACTTCTCAACACCTCTGTACACAGACTGCACACCACTGAGAAACCTGTCCACAATTTAAACCCAACCTTGATCATTAAAAACAAAAACGGTGCGTCCCATGGGGCCGAGTGCATGCTGCTTCCAGCACTGTGATTGGCCTTCTCTGGCCCAGCCAGTCAGCCAATAAGATGTTAGTAATTATAGACACAGAGACAGGAGGACAGAAAAAGAGAATAGCAACTTTTTAAAGTCAAAGAAAATCAGCACATGCACACGAATGGAAATTTCCACTTATCAGTTGCCTTAGATTTTGAATTTCTTGCTTTCATATTAATAGAAAAAGCTTAAAAATCAACCGTCTAATTAGTACCTATAAAGCGGGAAGACATTTTTTGCTCTTTAAGCATCTATCCAAACAATGAGCCCAATGAATTAACACATTACATTCAAGTCCATGTTTCTGTAGCTCAATGGTTGTGGGTTCAATTCCCTCTCCTAATCTCATAATCTAATTCTGGGATTAGAAGCATCAAAGTTTGATTTCAATAATTAATGGTCTTACTCAGTCAATATTAAAGATATCAAGGTTATATTTTCACAGAATGATCTTTATATTATGTAGGTTGATTTTATGTAGAAAACAGTGAAACATATAACTAGCTGTTTTTTACAAACAGGGTCACAAATGTTAAACTTAAACAGCACCGTAAGTGACTTTGGATAACAGCATCTGTCAAATACATAAATTAAATAATACATAAACTTTAATGGTATCAGGGGTGATGAGGATGACCCATTAAACACACCTTTACATTGCTGAGTATATAGGGGAAGCTCACACCCATAAATTTTCCTCCCGGGGCACATATATATATAAGCAGCTGTTTGTTTAAGAGTTCTAACAAACTGAATCATAAAGCTCAACAAATGTAACTTCTATGAACACAATATTGCTTTAGAAAGAAGCATAAATAGAGCAAAAAGGCTCATTTAATCGTAGACACATCTGCCACTCAGCAGCCGAGTCCATCAATCTGCAATTAACTGTAAAAATGACATGATTGTTTTAATTGTGAATTATTACACTGTTTATTAAAGCCTTCGATTGGATCTTGTTTAATGGACTAACCTGATAGTAACAGATGATGATGTCAGTTCAAATATATCCGAGAGGAAAAATGCTTTTCTGTCAATGTCACAGATGTGCCATCTGTGTCTTTATGGTAACAGAGAATCATACATGTAATTATGAAGCCTTACAGGTGTTCAGGAATGTGCAAAAACCTACAATCACGGCTAGAAACAGATTTCAGCCTAGGGAAAAAATCGTTGACAATAATTCCAACTTTTGACTTGGAATGTCTGGGACTTTTAAAATGTGGAAACATCTGCAAAAGCAAGACGTCTTATTTCACATTTCAAGTTTATTGATCAACAAACCAAACAAAACGGAAAAAGTGACAACGTAGGCACAAACGTACAACAATGAACATCTTTATACAATATCAATCTTCATCACTGAATATCATCATCATCGAACAGATCCTCAAAATCTGTAAAGAAAAAAAGTGCAAGAGTTTACTAGTTTTCTTTTTTAAGTCCTTTTTTAAATCTTTAAAGTCATAAGTGTACAAAAAGGCCTGATCATATGTGTCAATTCTTAGAACTTAAAGTTAATTTGTTTGCAGGAAAGTTTGTACAAACACAAAAACCTCATCTATAATATAGCATTGCTGCACTCAGTAAACTGGGTCTCTGGGTTATTTTCCGTAAATCTCTCAAAAGGGCCCCTACAGGAGCCCAGGTGACACGTCTTCAGCTACTTGTGCACTACAGATGTATACAGAGGCTCTAAAAGGGGAAAACCTGCTGCGCTGGTGCCAACACAGCCCATAAAAGTGCTTTACATGAGCCTTTAGTCTTTAACTGCCTGTTTTAGGTCATCCTGTTGAAAGTACTTTTACTCTGACTGTATAGGGGAGACAGAAAACTTCAAGGAAATTGCAAAGTATGTCTACTAGGCCGTTTGCAATATGTTGCTAAGCATTAAAACAAACAAACATAGCAACTTGCAAAAGTTGGAAAAAATTAAACTAATAATTTAATTATTTTTTTCACAGAATTCAGATAAATGAGTAAATACAGCTAACTAACTTATGTTGACCCATATTTAGATGCCCCATAATTCACTACAAACGTGCTACTACTAACGTGTAATACTACATATCCTATCAGCAGATATTTAAAACACTTTAGGATACTGTAGATAAAATGACAAGCATGTAGCTAAAGTGTATCTACTGATGTAATATATTGATTTTACTGAAACATTGTGTGAATTTACCATTAAAGAAGTCTGAGTGAACTGCTTTCTCATTGGCTGCCAGATCCATCAGCAGTCCAGTGCTGCCCCCTGCCTGCCAGCACACATCACTGCAACATTATCACACGACCAACAGCCTCACATCAGTTTTCTTGAACCCAAATAACTCATATTTTATCATATAAATAAATAATATTGCTTAAAGTAAATAAACCAGTCGTGCTACAGTTTATATAGAGTGAAGAAATCTTAATATAAACGTGATTTTGTTTTCTTACAGAAGTATCTGACATTGTATGTTGAACTTAAAAATGCATGTTTTGATGGCGTTATGCATGGCTAACGTTCTCTAAAAGTTATCAAAACGTCCTTGCAGAAACGCTAGTAGAACATTTATTAACGTTATATATCATATATTAAAACGTTATTCTTAAGATGTTAGTGGAACACTTTAAAAACGTTACAGATCTTAACAGGTTTGAATAACGTTGTTCTGGCACAGCAGTAACGTTAATGCAACGTCTAAAACTGCATGTTTTGAACGTTCCTAAACGTTCATATAACCTAAAATCGCTAGGTGGGATCACACACAAGCGTTAGGAAACACAAACCTCATCCAGATCCACATACGGACCGGCTCCCTCTGGAAACATTTCATCAACTGCTGGCTTCATAACTTCAGTGTGAGTGTTTTAAAATAAACGATGAACTAAAATAAAATATTTTTATTTAGCTGGACAAATTGGTCTTAAAACAAATCCGCACGTTTCAACTTCCGGTGGCGTTACATCAAAACGCATCCGGCTGCAAACAGGCACCGCCGGCTCGGTTGGAGAACAGGCTCGTTAACTTTTATTATATATAGTTTCATAATACAGAGTTGTAATTTTTGACACACATCTCTTAGTTTTTTCTTATGTGTATTTTTAAATATGCTGTTTTTTTCTGCGGAGGCAAAGCTTGTATAATATCACTGAACAACGAATAGCCTCTATGTGTTAATACAATGACTTAATAAAAGCAACATTAAAACTAACTGCTAGAGCTGTTTCTATTAATATCCATATATTTAAGAGTACATGGTGCAAAATTACAATGCATTATTCTATGGCTACAAATAATGTTTCCTATCATTTATTTCCTACATGCAATGTTAGATAATTTCTACTAATTCCTCTCGTTAAGCAAATCACATCAGCTCAATGTTCATGCTGCTCGGCTACTTCATATCCCAGCGTGTCTCCCAGATGCTGATGGGCGAAGAATGTTCTGGCCATCTCATTGATCTGGTTATAAGCTCCAATGCTGCGGAAGTATTCCACATAATTCCAGAAATCTGAGGTGGAATATGGCCAGTAGGGCACAGCTGGAGGCTCATCATAGGGAACTGTGTGTGAGAGAAAGAAAGTGATTCCTTCACAATTCCTGCACTGCAGAATCCCTCCTATAACAGAACTTTCATATTTTACTAACTTTCTTTCTTTCTTTCTTTCTTTCTTTCTTTCTTTCTTTCTTTCTTTCTTTCTTTCATCCTTATTTCTTTCAGGAACACCAAAGGAGATGCTAACAATTTAAGGTTGTAAGAATGTTTCCATATCATTCCATTAAGCAACAAAAATGTTAAAAACATTACTTTGAAAGTATTACGAGCATTCAAAATTACATTAATGTTATTGCCTGGCTATAAGAACAATCTGTTGGCTGGGGTTGAGAAAAATTTCAGACCCCCTTTTACTTAAATATGCAATAAAAGTGAAAGTTATCTGAAGGCTATCTGTTCTAACTTTCTGGTATTTGTGTTGCACAGAAACGTAAAAGACATACAGGTTTGAGACAACATGAAGGTTTTTTAAAAAAAAGGCATTATGGTGTTTTTAGGGGAAGAACCTGAGAATACTATCCTTATACACAGAGTAAAGTTACAAGAGTAAACAAGAGTAAAGGGTCTGCTTACCCCCTTCAGGAATGAATCTGGCACCTGTGAGGGAAGAAGGCAGAGGAAGAGTGAACGAAATTTAAATTCCTGCTCACAAAGAGCCAATTCACACACAGAGCAGTCAAAACCCCCAGAGGTTTCAAGAAATGTGGATTTTCCTCTCCAAATATTATTTATGCAACTTATGAATGCACGGTTCCTGATTTAAACTACATTCAAACCACACAGTGTGTCTCATGTTTACATGTAGTGATATACTTTCATTAAGCGATTTATTTATTGCTCTTATAAGAAATGCATGAATGTAAAATATCTTACAATAATTTACTGTAGAATAAAGCAATGCTCATGTGCTCCTGTAAATCCTAAAGATTCATTTCAATGCAATGTCCAAAAACAATAATAATATACTCATTAAAAATACCACCGCTTACCACCGAGATTATTGGCAAGAAAACATAGAAAGACGACGCAGAAAAACACCCACAACTTCATCCTTCCCTGAAAACAAATAAAAAACAATACAGCCCAAATCTGAATTTATGGCAAGATTAAACCTGCTTAGACAAAGAGGGTAAATCTTTAAAACTTGTGCCCTAATGATGAAATAATGAAAGCAGGAGAATGACAGGTTAAAAATGAACATTACCTTCTCTGCAGCACTGATTCTATGAAATCAGTTCGTGTCTAAGAGCCAAATAAGATTTATGTGCTTCGCAGGTTCTGCAGACACTGGAGTCCAGGATAAGGACATTTCTGTCCCCTCCCCATCAAGATCCACATCATCAGAACCCACCTTAAAACTCCCCATGTTATGTTTTTAAAATGAAGTTATGTTTAAGTGTTTATGCAATATCCCATTATGAACATAAAAATGTGGAATACCTACATTCCGAGAACCAACCAAT
Organism: Ambastaia sidthimunki; assembly: GCA_036877625.1. Lineage (NCBI taxonomy): Eukaryota > Metazoa > Chordata > Actinopteri > Cypriniformes > Botiidae > Ambastaia > Ambastaia sidthimunki. The sequence continues at coordinate 25,209 of JAZGTK010002636.1, read as the reverse complement.
AACATTCCAAGAGTCCATCAGATGGATTCACATTTAATACACAATCAAAATACTTTTTTTTTTCTCAGTTTAAAGCAGAAAATCATATAATAGTCCCAAAAATAAACAACACAGAGACAAGCTTCATTAGAACTTCATTGCTTTTATTTATTTTGCCCAAAAAACAACTTGTGTGTAATATGTTAAGTTATGTGCATTATATTATGCCTCAGATAGGTTGAAATTCCATTAAGTGACCAGCCCATGAGTTGCTTATAAATCCACTTCAGAAATGATATATTTAAAAGACACACGTAAATAATAATTAAGGGAAAGTAAACTTTCTTAAACCAAAACATTCAGCCTTTATTGTTTAAATAATACCATCGCAGCCTTGTTGATCTGTGGGTGTCATTTTGCTGACATCGATGTTGTCACGAGAGAACGTCTCTTTGGCGTGATACACGGTCTCTGCGGGCAGCGTGCGTGTGCGTGAGAGAATCCACGCGTAGTCAACGTGAAACAGTCTGAGAACGTCTGTGCAGGAATACACGAGAGCTACAGTGTTGTAGTCGGTGGACAGAACCCAGTAGGGGGCGTAGGGTGTGACTGCATTAAAACACAGGCAGATAGTGGATTAAACAAAGAAGAGACCTGCACAACAGTTATTATTAAAGAGAAATGTTCTAGAGTGGTCTAGACATTTTACAATCAAGTTTAAGATAACATGGAACTTTCTCCGAATGTTGGTTAACATTCTGTAAAAGTTTCCTAAAGGTTCCCAAAAAGTTCTTGCAGTAATGATAGTAATGAACTTTTTTAATGTTAATACAACATCTAAAAACTGAAGGTTTTGAACGTTTTTAGAACTTCCAAAAAATGTTTTTAACATTTTTTAAACTTAAGAGAAACGTTAGGGACACGTTCTTACAACCCAAATATGTTAGCTGGGAAGTGATCGTATTATATTTACAACAAATGAATAAACTCACAAAAACCACAGTGATGCACTTACAGAAGGAAAAACTGACTCCAAGTTTTGCTGGTTCTGCCATGTTCTGGACGACTGCTGTGCCCTCTGCAGTCCTAACTTTACCTTTGCTGTGAGAGAAATTAAAAACCTTGATTATTATAAAACACCTAAATAACTGAATAAATGACAGATACAAATTCTGTGTGACTACATATCACTGGATTTTAATTGATGAATTACTCACTATGTCTGAACATTGAGAACTTGGACCGTCTTGTCGGGTCTAAGCATGTAGTTTGCCTCGATGCACTTGCCTCTCTCAAAGGATGCTGGGAGTTTTTCGATTTCATACCACTTTCCGAGGTACTTTAGGTGAAAGAGGTTTTGTTGAAGTTACACTGTACACTGTTAAGATGTGATTAAGAGGAAAACATTATTTCATACTGTTTTCCTACCTTTTCTAGTTCAAAGTTTGGCTGGACTGCTGGTGACGGGCAGGGGCCCCAACGAAACGTCTGCGCTGAGACCAAGGGAAGCAGCAGAGGTAAAAGCAGTACGGCCACAGTCTTCATCCTCCCAAAAGCTTTTGTTTCTCTGCAGGGAGGAGAATCATTATCCATTAATCATGAGCATTTTTCATTCATTAGTTTTTGTCTCCTTTAACTGTCATGTTGTGACAATGTGAATTTATATAACATGCATATAATTCTCGGGCATAAGAGCTAAAACGTGCATCTTTGAACAAGATAATTGTGGATAGCTGGAGAATTATATAACTGAAAGTGATACACATTGCAGTACTGGTTTATATTCAGCCGGTTTTTTGTTATGAATGGCATTTTTTTGTTATCTCAGTAAACAATCTCAAGCTGTCCGACCTGTCGGACGGTTTCCAGTTACAGCTAGAAAACTGTGAGGTACACGTGCAACATGTTATGAATCACGATGTTATGAAATTTCACCTGTTATGAAAAGTGCTTACATCACTTCTGTACAAACAAAATGTGTTAAAATGTGATAAACACTTTACAGTACAGAGTCTGGATTTTAAACTGGGGTACATGGAGAAGATATTCAATATGTAAATTAAGTTACCATGACATTTCTAACTATTAATTCATTTTTAAGTTTCTTACTAACGATCTGTTAAACATTAAGCATTATTTACTGTAATGTAAAGCCTTTAAAGAATATTTTTATGAAGGCAATAAACTATTAACCAAGATGAAACCCTATTTACACAATATACAATAAGGAATTCACATTAATATACATAAGGGATAAACATAAATTATTTAAAAATTTTCATAAATTACAAAAATGCATAAATTATACATTACATTAATTATAGTAGAAGTTCGTTTAATATCACAAATAAAGTCAAAATGTGACTTTTTGAACATAATAATAAACTCTCACCTGTGTAAACTGCAGCTGTTGCCGGTGCTGGAGGTGCGAGTGTGTGCTGATTCTCTGTGTGTGTTCAGAAGGAGGAGTCACAAAAAACAGACGGAAACTGTTGTCATTGTGTTTTCACTAACAACAAGCAGCTGACTAAATAAATAGATGTCATGGGACCAGTACTGACAGACACAGGGTGCAAGCTAACAGGAAACGTTCCCAGAATGTGGGCTAACATTCTCTGAAAGTTTTCTCAAAGTTATCAAAAACTCTCTTGCAGAAACATTAGTAAAACTTTTTAACACACACACATACACATAAATAAAATCAGAAATGTTATTTTTAAGTTATTAGTAAAACATTTTTAAAACGTTACAGAAATTTAATTGTTTGAAAAATTTTCTTATAAACCATAATTGTTAGCTGGGATGAGACGGGAAGGCTTGTGCCCTGTTTAAAAGCACAAAAACATACTTACATTTAAGTACGAGGTGGATATTTGATGACCTTAGTCGTAGAAGAACTTGTTTTAAATGGACCTAATAACATGCAAATAACAAATGTGATTATAAAGTTATCATTTTACATGCTGTGATTGGTGTATAGCACACAGCAGTTTAATGCTACCAGTGTTTCCCAAGAAACAAACTGACCCCAGTCAAAAACAATGTTTATACTGGATAACAAGTCACAGACAATTTAATCTTCAATAATATCTGTCAGATTTTGAATAAAATAAAATGTCATCAATATGATATAAACATTACTACCATTATTTTTTACATAAGGGTTTAAACAGTGAGACAATGGCAGAATAATATTGTATGTAACAGAGTCATATGATTAAAATCACTTTCCATCTCCTGACTCATTCATTACAGAGAACAACAGACGTTCCCATGAGCTTCAGCCTGACACTAAATGACCTCATTCCTGAGTCCTGCACTGCTCATAATGACCATATGACAGTAACAAAGATCTTTGTCTTTTTTCTTATTGGGTTATTGATGATTTCAGGAAGGTTAGCAATAGCAAACTATCTTTAAAAGCATAAGATGCCACTCTCCCTTCAGAGCACTCTAAAAACACTCCAATAGTGTGTAGATGCATGTAAATACATAGTTTGACAGGCTAGTAGGACATCCTGTTATTGTCTTCGGACAAATTATAATGATTTAAAAAGTCTAGTGCATTTCACAGAAGATAGATAGATAGATAGATAGATAGATAGATAGATAGATAGATAGATAGATAGATAGATAGATAGATAGATAGTCTGGATATAATAGATATAATATATATATAGGACCATTATATGCAATTTTGCATCACTAAACACATATTGTCTCAGTCCATTGCTTCACATGCATTTTGGCTATTGTTGATGATGCCATTAAACGCTAAAATTCTCCAAAATAAAAAAGTTAAATGCATTATTTTGAATTCTCTGTCCACATTATATTCTCTCTGGCTGCACCTAGTGGCGAAAATTTGAGTTTTTTTTAATCAGGCGCCACCGGAAAGACTTCAAGCCGGATATGACGTCAGCCTCGAGTCCCCTTGAACAGCTCGAAAATGGCCGTCAAAGCAAAGCGATTTTAATCTACTGTCGACTTAACGTAAGACGTGAATTTTTATTAAAAGTCGAAAGCGACTTTATAATCAATTATGAAATATTTTACGGGACCGTAGCACCGCTCGTTTCGGCGTGTGTTTAATTGACAGAGCCGCTGTTAAATCGCGGGTCCCCGGATCGAGCGTTTTCGAAATAAGAGCCCTTTGTTTTGCATGTCAAAATGACAAACATTCACCTCTGCGTCCATCCTGAAACTCGTGCATGTTGTTATTCATTATGCATATTTACAAATGAAAATATTAAATGATTTATAATATTTTGAGTGGTCTTTTATCGGCGTCGGTGTGCGGGTTATTGCAACCAACTTTTTGAGCAATGGGCGGGAACTTTTATGTGTACTTATTTGATGTGGTCAAGACCAATAAATAGCTATTTTTATATAGATCGGATTTATATATGCGCTATTTTATACATGCATGTTTCTAGTTTTTACATGCACGTCTGTTTTATTTAAACAGGTTTTGGGGGTGTGATTTAAACCGCCGTACATTAAATCGGGTAAGTCGGTTTCTTATGTATTGCTGGCACCAATATTGCGTGCAAAATAATGTCACGGTGGCGTTGGGCTGTTGTGTATTTTGCAGGTGAATCTCGCAGGTCATGTCTCGTATCACACACAGTGAGTTTCTGCTGGAGCAGCTGAAGCGGCAGCGGGAGAGAAGCTTTCTGTGCGACTGCACGGTGCTGATCGGACAGGCGAAATATCAGGCGCATCACAACGTGCTGGCGGCCTTCAGCGAGTATTTCTCCACTCAGTGCATTGATGCGGGACGACAAGATACCACCATAACTCTGGATCCAGAGTGGGTGAACGTCACTGTGTTTGAGAAACTGCTGACGTACATATACACCGGGGACTTGAGCATGGACAGGTGAGGACACACACACATATATATAGGATTCAATGGTGACTTTTTTAGGGTGTAATAATCTTAAAACTTATTTTGTGTTGAATTTGGATGTTTATAGTTTTGTTTCTTTATGCAGTATTTTGTCAGGAAGATATCAGAGATAGGGCAAGTCATCCAAAGTTTAAAATAATACATAATGTTCACATTTTACTCTCGATATACACAGAATAATACACATTTTACACAAAAACACAAAAGCTTTTTGTGAGTGCTTGTATATAAATAAAACTCTCAACACAGATTTTATTTTACGCGAATAATTTAAATCCATTTATTTAAAAGTATTTGTGCATTACTAACAAACAGAAAAATTCTTTATCCATTTGTTTCAGAAAGGTAATTTAAAAGTTACAGAAAGTTGTTGGTCAAAACATATAGAAACCCTGTATATACGCTTCTAATGGAGGTTTGGTCACTGTACAGTCTGAGGTTTGCTGAACGTTTTTGTCATTTGTTTTCTGCAGAGATGAAGCTGAGAGTGTTCAGAAAGCTGCGTCCTACCTCGGAATGGCTGAGGTTGTGGCTCGGTGTTCCCAAAGCCAAGATGAGTTCAAAAGCGGAGCATCACCCACAATGCAGACAGATTATATAGATCCACGATCCCCCCTGAGCCCAGATGACTATGAACCTCTGGAGCCCATCTCAGAGGTGGAGGAGCGAGTGCGGTTAAAGGAGGAGATGAGCAATGAGGAGGACTTTCATGATGATCCCGCCTCTACGGATGAAGCCCAGTCTTCCAGCGAGCAGACACCTCAGAGGGTTGGCAAGAGAGGCAGGAAACCCAAAACCAGGCTTTATGAGGATGTTGTTGAGAAGGACAGTTTTACCGCTCAGAGAGGCAGAGGACGAGGTAGGGGAAGACCAAGAGGTCGCCCGAGGCTGAGACCATTGACTTTTGATTCAACTGACCAATCACCAGCACAGCAAACCACAAGTCCAAAGAGCGGGCCAATGGGAAGAGGAACTGGAAGACCGAGAGGTCGTCCACGGATTAGGCCGTTGTCCGCTGACAGAGATGATTCTGCTAACGCTGAAGATGTTTCTGCAGAAGTAAAGGATCAGGAGGGAGAAAGCCCGGCCCGCAAAAGAGGTCGCCCACGTATCAGGCCCCTGCCATCTGAAACACCTGAGACCCCCGATGGCGCTGAGGGAGACAAAGGCGATGAAGAACTAGGAGACAATCAAAAAACTGAGGTTCCTCAAGAAGATGGAGGTATGACGCAAGCTGGTGAAGAAGAAAGCAGTAAGGTTGATGCCAAAACTGATACAGAAAACCTGGAGGAAGTTGTGGTTGTCAAAAGAGGGAGAGGTAGACCACGGATTAAACCATTACCAACAGAGAACCAAACAACAAACGCTGAGATAGGATCTACCAACACTGAAGAAGGTTTAGAACCAGCACAGACAAACGAGAAAGAAGGTACAGGGCGGAAAAGAGGGAGACCTCGATCCAAGCCTCTTTCTTCAGAGTCCAAAACAGAAGCAGCAGATGATGGTGAAGAAGCGGGTGAAGGAAGGAACCAGGATCATGAGAATCCTGCTGATGGCTTTACAGAGGAAGGTTCTTCTCAAGGTGCAGAAGATTCTGCAGATTCCAGCCCTTCCAAGAAGATCCGCACCAGCACGAGAAAGAGGAGCATGAGCCGAAAGCTCAAGGAAAGCCAGGGTAGTAATGATGAGGAAGATGAGGATGATGAAGACTTTGGCAATGACAGTATGGACTGGGCAGGAGAGGAGGTGGTGAAGCAATCGCAAGATAAACTCAAGCCCATTTGCAACATCTGCGGGAACCTCTTTTCAGAAATGAGCAGTCTGCGCAGACACATGCGCATACACAAGGGCATCAAACCGTATCAGTGCCAGCTGTGCACTCGATCTTTCAGACAAGGCAACCAGCTGAAGACACACATGCGCATACACACAGGTATGTCTCATAAAACTAATACACTGTAAGTTAAAAGTTTGGACACATAATTGAATGTATGTTTTTTATTCTTTGATATTAGTTTTGTTTGATATTGTTTAAAACTACAGTCCATAACTTTGTGGTTAAAAATGACCAAAAACTGTTATTGAGCAAGTACATAACAGAGCAGTGTTTAACACAATCTCCTTATTTTACCCTGATTATTATGTTTATAATAATGATTTATAATTAGAGCAGGTCCAATTTCCCCAAGAAATGTTAGTTTGGCTTCATTTGACTTCAACAAAGAAAAGTATGTAAAGTAACCTGCAGTTTTATGTTTTAAACAGAGATGGCGATAGAGAGGCAAAAGTAAATAATTAATGCACATGGGAAACCCTTTTGTACTGTCCAATAAACATAAAGTTGCTGGAATAAAATATGTATTTCAAAAAATGGTTCTTTCTTTCTGCTTATACCGTAAACTTAGTGTTGTGTACTGTAAATGTTTTTGGCTCTGATGACAAGATACTTACAAGTTAGTAGTTAGTGATGTTCCTCGATTTGTAGGAGTTTTGACACAAGAAGTAGGTGTCCAAACTTTTAACGGTAGTGTGTGTATCACAGGCTAAACCGAGTGTGTGTGTAGTATGTTATTTTAGAAGATCAATCAATTTCGTTTATACATTTGTGATGAATGTTCTGTTTTCAGGTGAGAAACCCTTCAGATGCACGTCCTGCGACGCAAGCTTTGCACAGAAGTGTCAGCTGGTCTATCACTGCCGCATGCATCACGGAGAAGAGAAGCCACACAAATGCGACGTCTGCGCTGCGGCTTTTGCCACATCCAGCAATCTGAAAATACACATGAGGTGTGTGTTATTTTGTACAATTCATGTACGTAATCCCAGTTCATGCTCGGTTAATAGGTTAAAGCTGCATCCGTAACTATTCTTGGGTTTAAAAATGTACTTGACAGATTAGTATTCAACACCGTCTCCTCACTCTAATTCACAACTGTAAGTTCATAATAATGATTTATAGCTTGAGCAGTCGGATAAAACAGATCTGTAAACAGAAAGAAGATCCGGCTACTATATCACATGTCTGGCTAACTTGTTGGTAACTTGTTTATACAGCAAGTTGTTTAGAATTTAAACTTGTCATCCACTTCACAAAATTAACTCCGCAAGCACCTGCAGTTTTATGATTCAAACAGAGATGGCGCTAGAGAGGCAATAGTTAAAGATGGCGGCGTTAGCGTGCGTATGTGTAATAACTGACTCACAGATGTCTCTGTGTTTCTGGTCTGCTCTCAGGAAGCACAGCGGGGAGAAGCCGTATGAATGTGGGGAATGTGGGAAGTGTTTCACTCAGGCCAGCACTCTGATGTACCACAAGCGGCGTCACACCGGAGAGAAGCCGTACATTTGCGACACCTGCGGCATGGCCTTCGCCGTCTCCAGCTCCCTCATCGCTCACAACCGCAAACACACCGGTGGGTCTGCTCCCAGCTTACAAGGAACGTTCTCAGAACGTTGACTAATGTTCTCTAAAAGTTCTCTCTCAACATTTTTAGAAAATGTTCTCACACTAACGTTAGTAGAATGTTTAGTAACATTACATATCATGTATATCAAAAGGTTGTTAGTGAAATGTTGTAAAAACATTACAGAAAAGTTTGTGTAAGTTCTTATAACCAAGCCATAGTTAATACAGCATTTAAAAATTATCTTTTCAACATTCCTAGAAGATTGAAATAACATTTTTAGTTTATGGAAATGTTAGGGAAACGTTCCTATAACGTTGGAATGACAGGACATTCACGTCAGCTGCAGTAATAGAGCTTCATGATAATTCAGTGCTGCGTGTAAATGTTTAATCAATAGTTTATTGCTTCATCCTTCTCAGGTGTGACTCCCTATATCTGCTTGGATTGCGGAAAACCTTGCTTAACATCCGGTGAACTTAGGAAACACATGGACATCCACAATGGTGACTGTAAAACAAACGATGTATTTACAAAATGAACGCTTGCAAGAATATAAAATGTGTAATTGTTTGTTCTTTTGTCTGTAGGTTCCAGGAAAGTAAAATGTAACCAGTGTGGGAGCACGTTTTCAGACATTTATAGCTTGAAGAAGCACAGTGTATTAAAACATAATGGTACGTTATTTCTTCGTTCTCAAAACCTTTAACTCCATTAATTTCTGTCAGTTCATTTATTAAAGGGATAGTTCACCCCAAAATGTTTTTGCGCTATTTCTGTGGAACACAAAAGAAGATATTTTAAGAAATGTCTTGGTGGTTTTGTGGCCATACAGTGGAAGTCAGTGGGGGTGTTTGGTTACCAATGTACTTCAGGATATCTTCTTTTGTGTTCCTCAGGAGTGGAAAACAGTCATACAGGTTTGAAAAGAGTTTTTTTTATTTTGGAAGAACTGGCCCTTTATTTCCTTTATTTATGTGTGTCATTTATTTTTCCAGTTCTTGCCGATCAGGAGCAGACTCAAAACACTTCAAAACCCGGCGGTGTGTCTTGTCCTCTCAACATCCCCATCGATCATCAGGGCCTGATTGCCCGCGTACGCTCAGCCCTTGTTGATTCTCCGGATCAAGAAATACAGATAGATTCGCAGTTGCCCATTTTACCCCCAGAAGCTTCTCTGATTATCCAGCAGTCCGCTGAGCCTCAGATGATCATACAGCACGCCGACGGCACAGAACCATCCATGTTTTTCCAGCATGCCGACTCGTCGGAAGCGCCGGTCCTCATCCAACACGGAGAATCAGGCGAGCAAGTCAGCTACGTGGTAGAACAGTATGAAATTCCAGCCACTGACGAGATGGAACACACACAGATTGTCATTGTTCAAACCATTGATTAAAATTCCCAAATTTTACATCCATTTTAAAGCCTTTCTGCTGATAGTGAAAATCCGAGTTATTCTCCTAGATGACTCATAGGATATGAAGGGAATGCAGGGAAGCAACAGCTATTCCTCATGAACTTCCCATCAGATAACTATTTATTTTTTTCCAAAAGATTGAATGATGGCAAAACCTTTACAGCTATTGCTACTGTTTGTGTTTTTTCTTTCCCTTTTTTAAAAATTAATTTCTCCACATTCCCAGTAAAATTTAGATCATAAAAAGTCAAGTGTTTTCATCAAGTATTTCCCAAAATGAGGGGAAGGCCAAATTTACAGTAGATTTAACTGTAAAATAAAAGACTATGTTTGAAATATGGATTTTGGTTGAGTTGTGTAACAAAACTTTTCTATTTAATGCAAAAATCGTGACTTATACATGGATGTTATTCTGAGCTATGCGTTTGTCTTTTAGAAGTTGTAAATACCTGAAATGTTATATGACCCAGTCTCTCAAAATTTTCATACTTAAATTAGGATCTGCTAACAAACTGGGTAATTTTTATAATAAACCATCTCACATCTGATTCTGTGTTGTTGTGAATATTTATGAGCGTTTGTCTAATGCGTCTTTAAAGGAAAACAATTCGTTTGAAACGATTTGACATTTTCTAAATATTTCCAATTGCAAACACAAGCGTGGCCGAAAGGTGTCGTCGGTGCGCCGATGCTTTTAGTTGGCATAGCAACGTCAAAGCAGTTTCCGTTGCCATAGCAACACAAAGCGTAGGCCATGGAGGATTTAACAACCAGATATTTGTCCGCGTGTGCAGAAGTTCAGCATCAACCCAACGCAAGTGTTTTGAAAGTACTGGCAGATGGCATAACCAGGTTGGTTAAGGAAGACGCATTTGCTATTGTTAACTAGTCGCCAGGCTCGTGTGTGAATGTTTTGGGTTTATTTTGCTCAGCGATGCTACACTCGAGTTAACTGGTAATGATCGACTGAAACATGGAGAAAGGTTGACGGATGAAGACATGCTTGTCTTGTCAAAAACCCTGGTTGGAAATTCTTTAATAAAGGGTAAATATTAACTTTGCTTTCCAAGAAACTTGTAATCATGCAAACCATAAAGTGTGACTAACATTAATTTACACCCTTTTTAATATGACTATAACTTAATATAATTGTGGGGCGTCATCTCGTCTCTATACCAAAAGTTCAATTTGTTATTGTTTTAATAAAATTATGCCCTGAAAATAAATATTAATTGCAGGTTTAGACCTTCGATACAACAGCATCACAGATAAAGGGGCTGTTTATCTCGCAAACCTCCTCAAGGTACGTCAAAACACTACAGTTATTAATTTTAATATGTGCATTTATTTATTAACTTAGATTTGTGTTTAAGCAAACTGAAACCATCCTGGCATGAGACGACAACACCCACCTAAGAGTTCTTTGAACGTTGGCTAACGTTCTCTAAAAGTTCTCTCAACGTTATCCAAAATATTCTTGCACTAGAACTTCAATATAACATGTCTAACGTTTTTGTTACTTAACAGAAACGTTAGGGCAATATTCTTACAATCTAAAACTGTTGGCTGGGTATAAAATAATCTGACTGTTTTAACAGGAGAGCGAGTCCCTTCAGTTTCTTGATCTCATGTTTAATAATATTGAAGCAGCAGGCGCAGAAGTCATCGCAAAAAGTTTACATGTAAGTCCAGCCAACTAAACATCTGCGTTTAAGATGCATCATTTACACTAACACCAGCAATTAGCACAATGTCAGCTTGTCTTCTCTGAATGTGACAGAAAAATACAAGCTTGAGGAAACTCAGAATGACTGGAAATAAGATTGGAAACAAGGGTGGCATGCAGCTGGCATCCATGTTACAGATCAACACGACTTTAGAAGAAGTGGACGTGTCCGACTGTGACCTGGTAATTTCCACCCAAACACGTGGACAGTTAAATAAACATCTGAATTTGACTTAAAGTGTTGTTATTATTTACCAGGCTACACAAAGCATCATAGCTTTTGCCATTGTCTTGTACAATAACAGAAGATTACGTGTCATTAATGTCAGCCGACCTCTTCTCTTCAGTCTTCAGGTGTGGCTAAAATGTTGTTTCATTGTTCCAATTAGTGATTATTGTACTTAAATAAAGCCTTTTTATTGGACCAGAGTAATTTTGCTTTATACACCAGGAGGAAACTACAGTTCACATGTCGCAGATGTTGGCGGTTAATAAAACACTGAGGGAGCTGCACATGGGAAAACATGGAATGACTGATACTGGCGTGGAAAGACTGTGTGAAGCTCTGAAGTTCAACTTCTGTCTGCGCTTCTTGGATCTTCGCTGGTACTCACAAACACACTCAATGTCCCTATTCACTATCTCTGTATGGAAGAGAACAGCACATAGTTTCTGCTAAATATCTCTGGTTCTCCATAGAGGTCTTCAGCTTTGAAATGATGAGAGAATTTGTGCAAATATATAGTTCATGTGACGTGTCATTCCTGTTTTTTTACAGTAACAGAATCACACGAGATGGAGCCAAATGCTTATCAGAGGTTTTGAAACACAACAACACTTTGGAGATTTTTGATCTCTCCTTCAATCGCATTGAGGATGATGGTGCTGCGTTTCTGAGTGAAGCTCTGAAGCTTCCACACAGCAGACTCAGAGCGTTAGTAGCTGCTTTCTGAAATCCATCCTAACCTCCATTTTTTAAAAGTTTATGAATTAAAATACACACCATAATTACCTGCCTAACAATTTTAAGTTTTAAGCGTTTCTCTAACATTTATATTAAGTAATAAAACTGTTCCAGGAACATTCAAATGCCCAGTTTTTTAGTCATTGTATTAACGTTATTGTTTGGTTATGTTTTGGTTAATTTTGTAACATTGTATTAAGAGGATACATGTAACGTGTATATATGTAACCTATATCAACAGTAATTTGATGATATGATATATGATATATAACGTTAGAAAACATTCTTCTAATCTTACTGCAAGAACTTTTTGATAACTTGTAGAGAACGTTAGCCAATGTTCTGAGAACACTGCCTGTTAGCTGGGTGTCTTTATTGAATTTTTCGTGATACAGATCTTGTCGTCTTTGTTTCCTAGGTTGTCCATTACAAGTAACAACATTGGAACGGCAGGACTTTTATCCCTGTATGAGGCACTCAGAGTGAATTCCAGCCTCACACACGTTTACATCTGGGGGAATAAACTGGAAGAGCCGGTGTGTGAGGTGAGATTCCGGGTCTGATGGTGTTCAGTAACAGCTACATAATAACATTCTGAGATCTTGTTTGCTCTGCATGTGTGATCAGGTTTTCTCTCAGCTGATAAGCACGGGGCGGCTGCTGGAACAGCACACAGATGTTTCCCCTTATGAGGTTGATGGTCGCGTTTGCCTGGCAGAAGCGTCTCACGGGCTACACAGACATTACTATTGGACATCTCGATATGGGGAGGACACAAACTCAAGTAATTCTGCCCTGGCTCTGATGGCATCACTGGTTCCTCAGAGCTGTTCAGACACTTATTCATGATGTGTTTTTAATATTTATTCTTAATCAGTTCTGTTTAAGATGAATTTAAACTAATAACAAAGGTTTTAAAAATTATTTTCCACTTAGTACTGCATGTTTTTGTTGCATCTTTTCTTCATTTGTTTGGTTAAATAGAGGCAAAATACAGAGTACACTTTGAGACATTTTGTTTTATTATAATTTATAGTTTGAGTTTTTAACTGCAGCTTGCATCTGCGTTTAGAAATGTCACAGACAGCCATGATGAATTGTGAATAACACGTTATGTAAATGATTTGCTCTGACACTTAGTCTTTGCTACGTTGGGTGCCACATGCTCATTTTCCACAGTTTTTGTCCCAACAGCTGAGAATTTGTTGGCTGTTGTTTTTGGGTGAACTATCACTAACTATGCTCATCTAACTCTATGGTGATTTTATTTTTCAAGTGATTTAAATAAATGCTAAAACATCCTAAAATTTTGCTGATTTGTATGATCATTTGTGATATAAAAATCTAAGAATACTTCAAAACATTTTTAAAAGTAGGGTAGGCAATTTCGGAGGCTAGCAATAGCAAGCTAGCTTTGAGGACCCCGCCCTCCCTTCAGAGTGCTCTCCAAAGCCACGCCTCTTCCAACACGGAATGCAATGATTGGACAAACAATTTATGGTCCTGCGCCCTCCAAAGAAGATATATATTTATACAAATATATTTAGACCACTTAGCAATTGCTATCAGGATGTAAAGAGACTCGGCCAGTATAACAAAAAATATTTCTGGCAAAACCTGCCTACCCTGCCTTTAAAAACACTGAAATTCTAACACACATGAAAAATGGGTCAACGAAAGTACAAAATATGTGGTTCTGACTGTCACCTGTCAATCAACACTAAATTCTCAGTAACATCTTGATTGGCAACTTCAGTAACATGAAAGTCGATCTTTAAAGTGTGTTTAACCCGCTGCCTTTGGTATGGGCGTAGCCAGACTGTCACATTCCAGTATGACATTCTTATTGGCTAGAATTTTTTCCAGCCGTTCTCTCTCAGCTGATGTGAGGGCCCAGTGCTGCAGGGACAGGCGGGTGAGATGGGAGAGCTGCGGAAGGGCCTCCAGCAGGGAGGGCAGCCAGGGGGACGCAGAAAGACACGCGGCGGGTCGCAGACTGACATCCAGCTCCTCCAGACATCTCAGACCACCGATCTGCTCAAACAAAGACGTCCAACCACCATCTCCAATGCTGCCGTTATAGGACAGATCTAACTGCTTCAGCTGCGACAGAACTCCACGCTGGCAGGCAGATTCTGCAAAATTCATAGACAGTGAAAACCCAGCTAACAGTGAATGTTTTTAGAATGTTTGTCTAACATTCTCTAGAAGTTCTGTCAACATAATCAAAAACATTCTTGAAGTAATTTTTAGTAGTTTTAAAAACGTCACAGAATTAAAAAATGTTAGATATATGAAATAACGTTCTTGTAACCGAGCAAAAACATGAATACAAAACTGGACGTTTTAAACGTTCCTGGAATTTCCATTCTTAAAATGTACAATTGTTAGCTGGGAAAGCATTTTTAAAATAATTAATTGAACATATATTCAATAATTTACATTTGTGCATATGAGGGACATTTTTATCTTCTGCAACAAAGTGCATTTAAGGTATAATTTTCCTGTTTGTGTTCTCTGGAAATCAAACCTACAATCTTGGTGTTGCTAACACCCTCTCTACCAACTGAGCTACAGGATAAATACAGCAATGCTCACCCAGGTGTAGCAGATCCTCAGTGGTTAAACTACAGCTGCTCAGATGAAGTTCCTGTAGTTTGCAGTCTGTTTGCAGTGGCTCCAAAAGTTCCCCCAGTTTTCCCCCCACACTCTTGTTCCAAGACAAGTTCAGACTTTCAAGCTCTTTCAGCATCGACATTGTGGCAGCTTTGAGAAACACACGCAATTCTATCACAACCCATTCATTTATAACAATTTCCCTTTTAATGTTTTCTGGATTTGTTTTGTTTCGTACCGAGAGCGTGACACGCTGGTGTGCTCAAGAAGCAGTTGTTCAGTGGGAGTCTTGATATCTGAGGGAGAGGCAGGGAATGCAGAAGATTCTGGAGAGTATCTCCCACACTTTTATTGGAGGACAAATCCAGCTCCCTAAGTTCTTTCAGAGATGGAGCTGCCTGGACTGGAAGAAAGAGTTTCAGATACAGTTTCCTCCACAAGTATTTTTGACAGCAAAGGAAAAAAGTTTGCTGTTGGAATCAACAAATCTGATATGATATACAGAATGTAAAAACACCAGTAACACATTTTTTGTACCTAAAGCCAACAGATCCTCTTGTGTTAAACAGCACAAATGCATGTCCAGACATCTTAAGTGTGTGAGGTGAGAAAGGTTCGGGGCCAGTGAGGTGAGACCTCCGCTCGCTTCCTTGTTGCAGGACAGATCTAAGTGCTGTAGTACAGTAATGAACCTGAGAGCTTCACCTTACAACATATCACAGAAAAAAATGACAACATTATCTTTCTGTTCTGAAAATCATTAAAACCATAAAAATGTTACAGAATTCAAAAAGCTTGAATAACATTCTTTTAACAAGCAATAGCGTTAATACAAAATCTAAAAAACGGTGCTAATTAGATTTACCCAGAATTCTGA
This sequence comes from Ambastaia sidthimunki, assembly GCA_036877625.1. Taxonomy (NCBI): domain Eukaryota; kingdom Metazoa; phylum Chordata; class Actinopteri; order Cypriniformes; family Botiidae; genus Ambastaia; species Ambastaia sidthimunki. The sequence continues at coordinate 9,311 of JAZGTK010002636.1, read as the reverse complement.
GGCTGTCTTTATTCAGTCCACACATGCTCAGTTTGAGGGTCTTCAGGTGTGGAGCAGAACTCAGAGAAGAACTAAAGTTCTCCATTCCCTTCATTAGGAGCTTGTTACTGGACAGATCTAAGTCCTCCAGGCTAGACAACATGGGAAGAACATGACCTGGAGAAAAATATCAATAGTGAATTGACAAAGAACACAGAATTCATTATGGGTTTTACTTGAACAATGTATCACTCAATTGAGTTTATAAGAATCCATAAAGCTTTTAACCTTAAGAGTCTTTGAATTTGCATGGAAAACTTAAAGGTTCCACTCCAGTTTGCATCATTAAGAGGTTTCAACATATTGCTTCTTACTCAGCGATGTGAAGTCGGCCTCTGAGAGCTGACAGTCCACCAGACGGAGTTCTTTCAGTTTGTTGTCAGGACGGAGGTGTTCTGTGAAGTGTTGGAATTTTCCTGCACCTATGCCAACATTCCAGGACAAATCTAGCACCTCCATTAGAGGAACGCAGTCAAGAGACTCACCTGGAATATCATTTAAGACAGAGAAGTTCACCAGTTTGGTTTTACCATGAATGAAATTGATCAAACTATTTACTGCTGAAGAAAACTAATTACTAATTTTCCTTTAGGATATATTCATATATTTAACTACAGGAGAGAGTCAAATAAATCAAGTGTGACCAAGGGTTGGTATTTAATTGCTATTTCAAGATATTTCAAATAATTTTATAGTAATGCACATGTACAATGTCTAAAATATATAAGTGAGGCGTGGCTTGAGAATCAAATTCCACGCTAACAGGGAGAATTCTTAAAACATTGGCTAACATTCTCTCAAAGTCTCAAAAATGTTCTTGCAGTAATGTTAGTAGAACGTTTTTTAATGTTATATATCATACATCTCATAAACCTCATTTTTAAGTTGTTAGTGAATGTTTTAAAAAAGTTGTTTTAAAAATGGTTTGAATAATGTTCTTATACCCAAGCAATAATAGTACGTCTATAAAACTGCAACAATTTTAAATGTTACTAGAACTTTCAAAATAACACTTTAAATGTTTTGGTAACATAATGTTGTTACGTAACGGAAGGGAAACATTTATACAAACTAAAATTATTAGCTGGGGCTGCACTTCCGTTAGGGTTGCTAAGTCATTAAAAAATAACTTCCTGTACCAAGAGCAGTGAGGTCTTGAGCTGTCAGTCTGCAGTTACACAGTCTCAGAACTCTCAACTTCTTCACATGCTGCAGATGGGCCGTAAGTGCCTTCAAAGAACCTCCCATCAGATCATTCCAGGAGAGATCCATCACCTCCAGCTGAGCCAGGAACGGCAGCAAGGTGGCTGAGGTAACATCAAAACAACAATTAGAAATTCAGAAACAAGTTTGCTCTTGTGCATGTGAGAAAAACACGACACCCACCCAGTTCCACCACATCAGTGGCTGTCAGATCACAGTGGCTCAGACTCAGATTCTGACTGTGAGGGGTTTTCCCCAACTTCTGAACAAACTGCTTCACGCGACCCCATCCCACCACAGAACCTGTCTCCTCATCTCCATCACTGAGTTCTGAAGAATAAGAAATATTTGTCAGACTATATTTGTGGTATCCTGCTTTTAAATGCACCTGTGACACCATCCCCCACCAACTTTAGATTGATTAATTTTAAAAGTTCTAGGACTGTTCAAAACGTCCAGTTTTGTAGACATTACATTAACGTTATTCTAAGTATTTTTTAATTTCATAGTTTTTTAAATTCTTCTAATTCTTTAACGTTGTTCAAATATTTCACTCACAACTTATGAATAACATTTTTGATATATGATATATAACATTAAATAAAATTCTATTAATATTACTGCAGGTAACTTTTTTGATAGCTCTACAAGAACTTTGAGAGGACGTTCTGGGAACGTTCCCTGTTAGCTGGGCCTCACCTTTTACAGGCTGAATGTTCTGTTTTCCTTCACTGCCCTCAGTCTCCTTCTGTTCAGGTATTCCTCCGTTTTTCTTGTCACTGCTGTCTGATGGGCGGAAGAGTCGGCCAACGGCTGGTTTCTTTCTCTCCGTGAAAGAGGCTTTTCTTCTGAGCTGGTTCATGATAAGATCCAGTGGAGACCTTTTCTGACTCCCTTTGGAAGACTCTGAAGTTTTATGATTGTAAATAAATACCACACAAAATAATATGAACATAGCTTTAAAGTAATAAACATAATCCTACCACAATGCTTGTTAACCATTATGTCATTTTCATATATTTTATATAATTATAATTATCTTTCCCATAACATTAATGAGAACTGAGGGGTAAAATGTGCTTAAATGCAATAAAAACAAAAAACATCACAATGCAAAACTAATCGTATTTATGAATAATTGATTTGATATTAGCTATTTGTCTATAACTGGAGGTAAAATGTGAACCGGAAATATTTGTGGCAAAACATACCTGTTGAATTCATTGCTTTCTGCTGTTCTCGCTAATGTCTGAAGATATCTGAAGGTAAACAAGTAAACTTTACACGTGTGTGCTATTATTATATGCTTTAATAGAAAATATGAGTTGCATCAATGCATTCGTGTTTGCACGAACCTTTCTTCAAACGATTAGTTTATTATTTACTTTGTAACATCCTGCTGTTCAGTTTAACAGGATTTATTTTAAAATCGTCATGCCTGCAAACGTTCAGATGATGTTAATGACTTTTTGTCGTTCCTACCTTGTAGTATTTCTTGCAATCTTTATAACTTAAACATGCACGATGTTTTTTTTTAAGTAGATTTAGTCGCATTCGTGAATGTCATTCAGTCGTCCCGGATCCCGGAAGTGCTGACGCGACAGGTACAGCAACACTGTAAACAAGCATCTGTCACATGAGTCACTTTAAAAGCTCAATCTCTGTTATTCATTTAAAAGCTTGCGGTCTTTAAAAACAGGAATGGTTTGAGTGCACTCTGGGGATGGTTAACTTGTTTGTTACTTCTACTACAAAGACATTACCATGGAAACCACGAGTTTACACCAAAATGCCATAGTTACTACAGTCATTATGTGACATTCAGACCCGAGTCATTTCCTTTGTTTACAGATGCAACTGTTGGTTATTTAGTTGTAGAAATCACCTAAAAATGCTATAAATTCAACTTTTAAGAAAGATATATTGAAATATTTTGGTTGAAATTGTAGTTGCATTGATGTTTTATTAACAAACATAAACTAATAAAAGTAAATGCACAAGCCAGCATAATACAAGCCAGTTGAATCAAGCAAACATATATAATATATATATATTTTATTGTTTTCTCCAATGGTACATCAATGGTATATAATTTTCAATGAGATAATGTACGAAAAATGGCAAAATACAAAACCTGGTGAGGATGCGGAGTGTATTGATCACAAGGAGGTAGGATGAAGGTCACACGATACACACAAAAGATGGCACTGGCAAATATAACCATTTTTAAAATCCTTTTGTATTTGACAACATTAATATGAATTCATGTTCATCTCAAAGGTTAGAAAATAATACTCAGAATATCTGTATGGTATATATTATATATGTACTTATATATGTGTTTTATGTACATTTTGTCAATCTCACATGCATCTTTAGATCATCTGCGAAAAAAATGGAAGAAACCATATGAAGAAAGTCATTGTAGCAGCACAGAGGTATTTATCAGTCCTACACCTAATTTCTCCATCCACCTGTATTGTTTTATATATTTTTGTATATACGTATATATTTGTGTGTGTTAATTTGAGGTAGCAACTTTTAAATTGAGCTTATTTTTACGTTTTGTATTTAAAAGCAATTACAGATCGACACACTGATTGTCAAACGACGTCTGTTAATCATTTTCTTTCTCACACGCAGAAAAATAGCATCTCGCTCTGAGCAAAGTACAGGTAAATCTTATTTGTCTAGACGTTTTATAGAACGTAAATTACAAGATCATTTCCTTTACTGAAGTGTTTAAGAGTTATTCCTGTTGTTAAAATTCTTTAAGTGAGAAAGAAAAGATTTTGGTGCTCTTTAAAGAAGGTAAAACATTCACTGGAAATGGCTTAGAAAACATTTTCTGCTATTTACAGTATCATACCCTTTAAATTTATACCACAGTGTAAACAGTTATTATATTTATCCATATTTTTGAAAGTACACATGCATATATATTTTACATTCATACTGAGCATAGCTTACATAAAAATATAAACGTATACGACAAAAGAATGTTAAATATGAATAATTTGACATTATTTTTCACATAACATCCATAAACAATAAATACCTTTAAAAACAATGTTTGCTTGTGATGTATTTTTAAACTTTTCTGGTTTTTCTTTTGCTATCAGTAGTGCTTGCACTGATAAATTGGTGTTGATTGTATGCTAGCAGGGGTGTTTGCATAATGACGATAACCATCAAATCTGTATGCAAACTCCTTAAATCCATATTCACGTCCCAAAATAATCAGTTCAACCAATAGGAACTCCTCTTTTTTCCTTAAACAAATAAACAGGATAAACCCAAACTTAGTCAGGATGGCCCATAATTGTTCCATAGAATTGCAATAAAAACAAATTAGACATCCAACTCTATAGTCGAGCCATCCAAAACCAGGAATTATGATTCCAGGAATTCCGGAAAGTTTTCCGAAAGTGTTCAAATTCCTGAAAGTCAGATTACGCATTGATAACTCATCCACACATCGTGCTAAGGCGTCGGCAACATATGCGTGTCGCTGGAGGCTAAAGACACGGGACTGTCCAATGAGGCAGAGGGTACGGACTCCTTCATCTGTTGTTTGAGCTCAGCGATGGTGTGTTCCAGCCTCTCTCTGGCCTCCCTTTCCCTGCGTAGCTCTTCCTGCAGCTCCTCGCGGTCCTCCTCGGCCCGGTCCAGTCTGTGACGCAGTTCTGATAACTTCACAAGCACAAGAAAAGTTGTGGGTCAAATACAGGTATATGCATTTAAATAACTCAGATCAGGACAAATCCCAGGTTCAATGCCCATCCAAAAATCCTCTCATTTTTATATATATTAAGATGTAGACATTTTAAAGGGATAGTTCATGCAAAACTGAAAGTTTTTCCATAATTTACTTCATTTCAACATAATTGGACTTTTTTTCTTTTGTAACACAAAAGAAGATATTTTGAGAAATGTCTCAGTGGTTTTGTGTCCATACAAAGGAAGACAATGGGGCCAAAGTTGTTTGGTTACTAACGACTTTCAAAATGCTATATTTTGTTATATCTTTGTTGTGTATTCTTGTGACCCTTAGAAGCAAATGAGCCATACAAGTTTAAAATGACATGGAGGTGAGAAAATGATGCGAGAGTTTTCATTTATGGGTGAACCACTCCTTTAAAAACACTTGTTTATTATATGTTAGGATTAGAACAGCATGGTAAACCATAGACCCGGTAGGTAACGGGTTGGGTGAGTGTGATTGGTTAGTACCTGTTTGGCATAGATGGTTTCCTGGTGTGGCTCAGTAACCAGATCTTTGCATCTGCAGCCCTGCGTCCTCAGCTGCTCCAGTCTGGACTTCAGCTTTCTCTGTTCCTGTTGGACCTCGCCCAGCTTCTGAGCATGCTCAGTCTGCACGGCCTCCAGATCCCCCTGCAGGTCACGGCGGTCTACGGCTTCACCTCGATGGAAAATCTGGAGCTCCTGTTTTTAGGTAACAAAGCGATGGAGGGAAAATGAGACATCAAAACTCTCAGACACAAAGACAAATGAGATGCTGAAAACAGATTCTGTTCGTATTGCACTGCAAAAACCTTTTCAAGCTGTTTCTGTCGGTGTAGTGTTGACTGAAGTTTCTGGTGCTGAGCACTGTACATCTGAAGGAGTTCCAACACCATGCTGTCCTTATTATCTGCTCCGTTTACATCAGCATGCTGTTTATAAGCTGACATGTCTAATTTTTGCCATTCCTCTGGACTGCCGTCATCTGATTGGCCAGATGTTTGACTTTGTTCCTCCCCTGTATCACACATAAGAAAAGCTCTTGTGAAACATTTTACATTTATGTATGCGCTGTTATCAAAAGTTATACGTTGTTATCAGTAAGTGTGTTTCCTGGGATTGAGGCCATAACCTTAGTGTTGCGAGCACAATGTTCTACTGGTTGGCCCAGCTAACAATTTTAGGTTGTAAGAATGTTTCCATTAAGTAACAAAAATGTTATTTTGAATGTTTTCAACATAGTAGTATTAACTTTATTGTTTGGTTTTAAGAACAGTGTTCAAACATTTTTTTCTGTAACTTTTTGAAACATTTCACTAACAACATAAGAATAATGGTTTTGATATATGTGATATACAACATTAAAAAAGCCCTACTAATGTTACTGCAAGGACATTTTTTTGATAACCATGAGAGAACAAACCTGAAAAGGTGGGTGTTTTGGGGTCAGTGTTGTCTCCATCCTGACTCAAATTACCAGGACAGCCTCCATGTTTGGCTGGGCCCTCAACCTTCTCTTCTCCTGGAGACCATGTTTCTTTTTCAGACGCACACTCAGGGTGTCGTGCCAGGCTGTTACCTACCAGTTTATCAGGCACAGACTGGTACCAGCTGGAGAGAACAACAAAGTGAGTTACTGTCTGCTACAACAATACTGAATATATTCTGCTTTGCTTTTAAACATTTACAATAAAACAAGAAGTGGTTTTGTCCAGGTTACCAGTTATCTCTTACCCATGATCAATAGTCATTGTTGAAAAATTGTTTTGCAATAAACAGATAGTTCACTTAAAATTTAAATTCTTCCATCGCTTACTCACCCTCATGTCATTTCAAACCTATATGAATTTTTTCTTCTGTGGAACACAACAGATATTTTGAGAAATGTTTTGTGTTCATACCATGAAAGTCAATGGGTGTTGTTTGGTTACCAACATACTTAAAATATCTTCTTTTGTGTTCCTCGAGAAGCAAAACTGTCGGGTCTTTTTAGTTTAGAATGACATAAGGGTAAATAATGGAAAAAAATATTATTTTGTTTATTAACAGTAACAAGAATCATCATTTTGACACATTACTCAACACATAGTAATAATCTTTCATGCAAAAATTGTAATGGTCATACACACAGACTTTATTTATGCAAAATTATAATTATCTCTTGTTTTTGCAGTGAAATACAGCCTGAAGAATGAACAGACGTTACCTCTGCCACATTAATTCAGCATGACTTCTGTCCTCCTTAACACTGGCAAGCAGTCGTGAATCCAACACAAGGGCAGGTGGAGAAACTCCCTGACAGAGAGACAGAAACTTGTTAACCTGGTTTGACTGACAAACAGTGATTGATTGATTAACCCGTTATGTGTTAATACAAATCACACATTATTTCTCTGCGTTTTCTCACAGTTTCTCACATGATAGGATGACCCGCCTGCCTCCCTGTTGTTCACGTGTTATAGAAGACAAAATATTCAAAATATTGATAAATACATAACCTTTGTAAGCCCTTTATATTCTCGTGACACTAGTTTTTCTGAATTAACTGTCTTATTCTGACATGTTCAATGTTTGATATCTGTGCTGTTATGTTTTACTCTCTAAATACAGACAAAAGTTACGTGAACGCTGGACAATTTTTCTATCAACAAACTGTAATGTAAGCTGCTTTCATGTAAATCAGCCATCTGAGCAACCAGGTCTCACTAAACAGCTTGCATGACACACACAAACTCAGAGCTTGTGTGTACTTTAAAAAAACAAACCGCACACCCACACGGCTCAGATGAAAAAAATTTCCTTTATGGTCACAGAGTAACAATTCACACGTACTGAAAAGTCCCTCAGCTGTGGTTAGGAAGCACATTTCTGAAACCTTTCCGCGCTAAAGAGCTTCACTCGAAACATTTAAAGTTCTTTTATAGAACTGGCAGTAGGTTGTAAGAATGTTTCCGTAATGTTTCCATTAAGTAACTTCTGAATGTTCTAGGAGCGTTCAAAATGTTCAGTTCTACAGACACTGTATTAACATTATTGCTTTGTTAAAAGAACACCACTCAAACATTTTTTAATTCTGTAACGTTTTTAAAATGTTCAACTAACAACCTAAGAAAAACTTTTTTGATGTATATATTACATTAAAGATTAAAACATTAAAAAATGTTCTACTAATGTTACTGCCAGATTACAATATCTTTGAGAGAACCTTTAGAGAACATTCCCTGTTAGCTGGGTTTGTTTACATCTCCTGGAAACGAAACAGGCGCTGCAGGTTTATTTAAAAAACAACACAAGCTGTCGTACGTTTACATGTGAGGTCATGTGCGAGAGCTCCAGACGGCTCGGCGGGGGGAAGGGTGGGCTGTCTGGGGGCGGTCACGTGGACCTCGTGGCACGAGGACTCTAATCTACACAGCTATTTACGACATGACAGACTCACTCCTAATACGCTCCAACAATGACATGATTCATTTGTGACCTCGTGAAACACGGTGAATGCACCAGATCTGCCTGCGAGGCTGATCGATTAATCTTCCTGACCTGACCTCAACCTCAACCTCAATCTCAACCTCGTCATTAAAACACATTACAGGCTGTTCATCTCTCAACCAACATACTCAGAATGACACCGTTATGATCAACACATGAAGGGTGACCATGACAGACAGACAGACAGACAAACAGGTGTTATATTGTGACAAAACGTCACTATTTAATTGACAGACCTTGGCTATTTCCTATAAAGCTATATTGTACTGTATATTTTATATTGCATATTAAATGTTTCCCTCAAACAGTTCTGTGTTTATCTGCAGAGGCGACTTTTCTGAGAACAGTTGCTGGGGATGTTGTTGAGTCCCTGGCTAAGCATTATATAATGAGATGGGAATTCACTGAATGCTCTGGAAATTCATTGGCTGGGAGGGAGGCTGGGGCCAGTGGCCTGCGTTCCGATTGGCTGGACGGAAGTCCTGCTGGGTGAAAAGGGGGAGCAGATTTCTGCAGGCACATGTAACAGAATGTCTTAGATTCTCTCTCTTTTGCTCATTCTTTCTCTTTTTTCCTCTTTCCTCCCTCCCACTCTCATCTCTCTGTTTCTCTTCCCTGTTGCCGTGGTTCCCGCTGTTTGTGCAGACTCCGTCAGAAGGAGTTTGAGAGTCTAGTGACCCGGTTTAAACCATGTTCAGCCATTTCCTTTGGAGGGAAACATCTGGTGCGACATGAGAGCTGGATTCAGCTGACCCAACATTACATTTGCTGTTTGCTTTACTCTGAAAGCATTTTCAGAAACTTAGTAGTGAGACATAAACTCCCTTTTGAAGCCA